>LJIJ01004886.1:0-13304 GCA_001718145.1 Orchesella cincta
GAATCTAATTGACAATAAACGATGATTATTATTATTATAATACAAAGTCGACTTAAGCTAAAACATAGCTACTAGGGACACTCTAATATTTCACGAAAAGACGCATTTTTCTCGAGCCATAATTGACCGATTGACCTGAACAATTTTTATCTGTACCTATTGACAGGTTACAATAGGAACGATTTAAAATGAAAAAGCTTACACAAGATTGAGTCGGAATTCGAGTGACCAATTTGCAAAGAAATGTTTCTTGAGGTATTGTATTGCTTTATTAACGTGTAAAACGGTATCAACCAAATAAATGGCTGGTCTCCTTACCCATATGACGGGACAAGATAAATTGCCAAAATTATTCCATAATTAATAGACATTTCAGACATACGTTTAGCCGAGTCGCAAACAAATCCAAAACGATCAATACACAAGTCTTAATTCATAAGCAAACATACATTCCAAAAGTCGTGAGCAAAAATGTTACAGTCTTATACATATTATATATAAATGTTAGGGTACCACCTAGAAATAAATTACCAAATTAGAGTTGAATGGAATAGATTGTTTTTTAATAAATAGCTTAACCGCATCCCCAAAAGATTATTGTTGAAATGGTGCAATATTGCGAAAACTAACCACAAGATTTTCAATTTGGTTACAAAATGTGAGAATATCTCCCAATAACTTAAACCAATTTTAACTTCAGGAACAAAGGTAGGACAACTCCAATTTCTGTCCGTTTTATATGCATAATACTCTTTGTCAGACATACTTAATACACACTTGTGTCTGTGATAGAAGTTGAAACAGTACACACATTGTAGGTATCCTTTATGTTGTTCGTCAAAAGTCTTCGAGAAGTGTCGCCAGTGATTTCATTCTGTTTTGAAGCCCATGGTGTAGTAGGTTCCCTCAGATTTGAATAGTTGCTAAACTTCCATAGCTTCCTTCTCACATAGATAGCACTCAGGTCCTTCCACGTTCTCATCTGTATTGTCTGATTGGAAATTCCCGCATCGGGACTCTTCTACAGCATCAGCATATTCAGTCAGCTCTGTCAAAATGACGTTGTAAGTGTTGGTAGTGTAGGCCAAATCCTCCACGGCTGGAGACAGGTTCATTGTAGATGAAATTATTTAAATACAAACAAAGCCCTAATGAGTATAAGCTTCTTTACAGTGTATAGGACTTGAACGGGCTTACTAAATTCAGCATGAACCCAAGCAGGTAATAAGGCAATAGCATCGTTGTTTTGCTGATATGCCAGCAGATTAGGCCTTGACCCCCTGGTTGGATGTGAATGGGAAAACAAGTGAGCCGTCCATCAGCCTCGTACCGTTATAGGTTGACTGGATCTTGCAGGTCATTTGCATACAGAACTATGTAAATGTATTTCGTCTTGTCAGGATATAACCAATGCTAAGTTTTTTGTCACTGGAATCACTGATGAAAAACCAAATCACTAAACTAATTGCTTATGTAACTTAATTGGCTTGTGCGTTATAATTTTTGTTTTTTGATATTAAATTCGATTGATTAACCACACTACATCACAGTTAAATATAGTTTTACAATTAAATCACGGACGAGAGAACCTTTTTCGTGTCTGTCTCGTTCGGCTTCTTATGTCCTCCTAGGTTTACGTTTTAGGAAACAGTTTTATGAAACTGGATCCAATGACCTGCGACAACGAAAAGTAACTGAGGGAGACAGAAAACAAATTGAAAAGAAAGAAGCAGTTGCTTACACTTATAAACATAAGCTGGATTAAATGGCAAAGCATTATACTTTTCATCATGAAAGTCGTTCCACTGCGTGTTGCTGATAACAACGGACATGCAGTTGATGTAAGTATAACATGTTAAAGTACTGCAGGGGAAGTATTAACGATCTGGCATCAGTTTAAACATTCGATGATGTATGCAGCCGGAGCCTTGTTCCATTTACGTACGTCTCAGTTTTATAGGAGTGGTGGAAGGAGCCAACGCGACCTTGGTAGAACCATGCGTCCCTTATTTTTTAACGGAATATACTAAATAGACAACCAAGACAAGTCTGTACAACGAAATAAATGGTACCACTATTTGCCTGGTTGTTTTGATTGTCCTATATTTTATGAACTTATCAGCTACCCAAAAGGAGTTATATCCATTGAGTTATACAATACATTAATTCAATTGTGGTTTTATAACATGTTTAGCTATATAATTAAGGAATTTTTTCATTTTCTGTTCATGAATACCATTTGTACGTTTATTTAGACATTGTATTACAAAACATAACCTTAAACGGTGAAGTGCACGGATGGACAAATCTGGAAGTCAACCTGCAGGTAAAAAAATGTAAACCATATTTTATGATGAACACTATTTTCTTACTAAGAAACTTAGTTGTACAAAATATTGTTGCACCTTAGAATCAGTTGTCAAAGGTTAAATATCCATCCATTTATCGGCATCTAGCGATTCTAGTTATGCAATACTAAAGAACTTGGAACGAATTGAGGATAGGATTCATTAATAACTATTTATCTAATCAATTGAGCCATTGATTTACTTTGTCTGGTGAATAATAACAAATATTTAGGTGCAGAAATTTGAAATGAACACGAAAGAGAAACGCGTCAGGTCATGAATGTGTACTTAAGCATGACTGAATCAGTGCGCTGCTTAAGCTCAACTAGACTTAATATTACGTTGTCGACATTTCTGAGATGAGGTTAGTCTTAACTTTCACTTGTAGTAGGGTAGTCTTAGTGAACAAAACGACAACATGTAATAAAAATATTGGGAGCTAACTTAAAATATCCTTAAGTCTATTAAAGGATCAAATTCGTCGCCAAATAATTCATAACAAGAATGAGTTATTACTTTTATAGCGAGCCAATTATAGAGAAAATCGACAAAATAAACTTGTTGTAGACCAACTGACTGAGGAAATCAGAGGGTTGCAAACCTAACCCAAATGGCTGCAGAATTGAAAGAATATCAGAAGAAAAGCTCATGTTATATATTTAAAATCATCTGAAATTTTTTTTGAGTCCCGTGACTTTCTAATATTTGTTGTTTTGTAATACGTATATTCAAAATTGCTAACAAGTTTATTGATGTTTTGTATTCAAGTACTAAATATTACTAAAAACCCAATTGCGGTGTTGGTAGCAATATATCGATAGTCAACAAATAAAAATTGATCATCAGATACGAGATTTATCTATTACCTAGACTCTTAATAAGAAATCAAGAGCTTAAGTGATGAATGTCGTTTCAAAAATTAAAAACATGCGACTCAAAAAGCAGAAAATGGATTGGAAGTAAGCAAATTTAGTAAGTACTAATGTAACTGCTTTTAGTGACTTAATCTTTTCGAAACCTTAGATATTTCGACGTGGCCAAGAACAGTGTGAGAACATAAGTGTAAGAATAAGTACGACATTTTGAGTGAGTGCAAAGGCCAAATAATTACGGATAATGGGGATTATAAAGACTGATCATCTGAATATCAAAAATTTGATGATCACTGTGCATTTTACGTAAAGACTCCACACGAGGAATTGTGGTATATTGTTTATTCGCTTAACTAAATCATCAAGTACGATGGTACTTTTATTTAATACTACAGATAAATATTTTTTGAATTCAGCATTGACGGAACGCTAATCGACTCTACTGGCAAATATATTAGACACGGTATTCGGCCATGTAATGTTGACGTAAAGCATTACTAAGCAGCAGCAGTAGGTGTTTTTGTAGCTACTGAGACAATTCAAGCAGGTCAAGAAATATCTTATTAGTTAACAAATTACGAATCCTCTGAATCATGATGGTCAGCAGTTCATAGAAAAATTCCGACACGTCCAAATCGCTTCTTGATCCAAATTTTTACTCTCCTGAAAATAAACTTGCAAATTGTTCAGTTTTTCCAGTTTAGAATCCACGTAGGTTAAGTGTTTTATTCAGGTCAAGTTACAACAAGCCTGACGACTCAAAGCATGGTGTCGTCTAGCCTGATGCTAATGAGACTTAAGCAAACTGCTTTCCCAACCTCCCGTCAGCTTCAACTGGCTCGAAAATCGACAGAATTGAAAACAATTTTTAGCTGACTAATATTTTAGCCGTAGTAGTGTTAATACGGTGTAAAGTACTTCTAAACTGGTGTAAAACTGTTTGCTTTGACTATTACTGAACGTTTAGACGAACAAAAAGCCTTAAAAAGTTACTTAAGGTTAAGTTAAGGTTACTAGTTATTATTGACACGTGTGAAGCTGCATATGTAACAACTTCTTTTCGGTAGTTGGCTTCATATTAAGTTCAGTTAAGTTCCGCACCTCTTTTCAATATTTGACACCAGCACCTGCTTACGGTTGCTTGAATTGGTTATCAATAAACTCTTTTCAAGTCAAAAAGTGCAAACACTGAAATAAGCCTAAGCCGCTCCAAAATATCTCGTGTCCAAACTAAGTTAATAATTAACACATGTTCTCAAATTTCTGACGTGACTTAAACAAAAATGGAACTCTTTTTCCCTTGAACATTATGAGTCTACCTTATTCATTTCCGCAACTGATTAATGTATATAATATCTAGTCGCATCCTGTATTGATTTCTATTATTTCCAAATGATCATGCGTATCCGCAACATCCACATGTCATCTACAACAAACCGATACATGTACTGATGGAGATATATACGTATGAAATATACAGTAAAGCGCCTACCAAATGCACATCGTAACAAAATTGTTTGCGTGTGTGCACATTTGTATGGAATGCATTCTTTATTGAGTCCTGTTGATGCTAAAATCCTATAAAAAATCAGGTATGTGATCTTCCCGTATACTGTTAGTTATGGTTTGCTTACTATTTGTTACGTAAGTTTTGCAAGTGTTTTTCAAGTCTACTTTAAAATCATATTTGCTATTCAAAACATCGAATTTTCAACTGCAATTCAATTGCAACCGTTTTTTTCAGAACTGTTGAACAAACCTTCAGGAGAAAACAGATCAACTGCAGTAAAAAAGTTTCTACTTGTGAAACTAACCCAGTAAAAGCGTCAAAAACAACCGAGATAACCATGGTAGCATCAAAAAAGTATGCAAGGAACCTTAATTAAAAATGAAGAAGAATTTTGATTTTACATTTGCACAACGAAATAATATTGGGGAAACATCATTTCATGAGGCAAATGATACACGATTAACCACAAATGATTGCAGCATGAAAGGACCAAGTTGTCAAAAGTGCTGCTATGAGAACTTAGCATCTCCGACCAGTGCTACTGTTACATTTTGAATAAAGCAATTTTTATGCATAACATTAAAATTCTTATTTAATTTTAACGTTGGACAAACATAAAAAATGGCTGCATAGGCCAACGTTTAATTAATTAAACATTGTGCTCTTCTTTGTACCATAAGTTTTAGTATCCAGAAAAGTAGAAAAATATCCCAAACGTTTTTAATATGGAATGGTAAAAAGCTTATGAAATTTATGCAAATCATTATAAAAAATACTTAAGCAATACTGCAAGGGATCGTTACTTATACAGCATTTAATTTCGATCTTAAAGCCCAGACTTTTGGCCATCACCGAGAGAATTGTTAAAGGCATGCCTGCGCAAAACATTTGTGGGATTAGTAGAATCATTTTAAGGCATCATATAATCGGAAATACTGTATGCCACATTATTTAATTAAAAAATCAATGCAACATTCTTTGTATGAATTAGACAGGCACAGAGTAGTTTTGGTATAGGGACAGTCGTTAAATGAAATATAATTGAAATACGTATTATATGAATGCAAATGTACCGCTTGTATCTATAGGCATTGTGAAGTTAACCTGTGACTGCATTGTTAAATGCCAAATTCGTAATGTAAGCTATACCATTGTTGATTGTTTGCAAACTTGTAAATTGTTTTGCAAGCAGTCGCCTAGATGAAAAGCTTAACATATGATTTGTTCATATGAAGGCGGAAGTAATGCAATATTGCTAAAACGGATTGTAGTATATATACTTGTTGATAGTGGAAAAGAAAAGAACTGAATGTTTGGTTTAATTTGAGACCAATCCCTGTGGCGTTTAAAAAATAAGAGTAAAGAAGCCCTGTAGCATATCTTACTGAATGGTTGGATAATCGTTTAATTTGTAGAATATACAAAAGTAAGACACAATTTTTAACGGATGTTTAAATTTATATGTTTATTAGATGATCTAAGTAACTTGTGCAACGTGATGAACAATTTAATTCTGCTACTGACTACTACTGGGCCAAATAATAAATAATCAGTCATGTTTAAAGCATTGAAATTAACAGGTACTTTTTTTTATTCTCTCTTCAGATAGCATGTGCTTTTTCATATCCCCAGTAGCCGTTTTATGACGTATGGTATATGCAGAAATCATTTAACTTTGTATCTGATAGAATCTCAAATGTTGAGTACGATGGGATGTATGAATTGTATGTAAATTAGGCTGAGAATTATCTGTTTAAAAACCGTATATGAAACACAAAAATGGTGACTGTGTGTTTGTGAAAGAGAGTAAGGGAGGATTCAGAAAAACAGCAGTACATGCGTAATACAAGGTATCGTGGTACAAAGTAAGGCAAGATGGTTAAGGGTTTTGTGCAAGGGTGCAAACGGCGATTGGATGGCCTTTTGGGCGAATATTTCTCATTATTGTGTGCAAACAAACACTTGTGTGTATGGATTGTTGCAAACTGAGCATAAGTGCAGTTTTTTGAAAAACTGAATTATCGGAGTCAATAATGATTAAACCATCCACGCGATTTCGATGTGACGTTGCTCAAAAGATCATATATAAAATATGTTACGGTAGCTTTTTGTATATATATCCCTGTAACCGACTGGAGATATGACTGGAATGGTGATATGCAATGTTTCGTACGAATATCACATTTTAATGTATCACAACGTATATGTGGAGGAGAGTATCAACGTTTTTGCATACACAACGAAGCTTTTCAATATGATGAAAATACTCACTCTTTTTTATTTACAGTTATACAGTAACTACAGAAATATATGTATTGAAAAGTTGTGAGCATTTTTTTTGAAATAAATAGTGAACGAAACACCGCACAACAGTGGTTCACAACTTTTACCAGTTTAGGAGTTTTTTAATTTAGTATTTTTTAATGTATTGAAGTTGCACAAAGAACAATTGTCTGGGGATATATTATCACAATATTTTACAGGAAAACAAAAAATGTCATCGCCTTCATCCTTCAAATACTTTGAAGATGACTTGGCAGATTACCTGGAACTCGATGACTTGGATTCTATAGCGTCCAATGCTCCACCCTGTACAAAAACACGGTATGAGAGGAATGACTCAGATTTTTGCCAAGTACCTTCAACCAAACGTGAAGCGGATGATAGTAACAATTCTGAACCAAGTACTGATGAGGAAGTGTAGGTGAATTGGGGAACCATTTTATTCGTACAGTATTAACCCTTAGTAAGAAAAGAAAAAGTAGAAATTCTGGAGGAAGATAACTACCAAGACTGTTTAGGTAGACGTGAGGGACATATCTCAAATCGTGAATGATGATAACACATTGACAAGCGAAACAATGTGTTGTTAATAACGTATAACAATTTTCTCTCATTATAACTTTACGCATTTGTGAAGCATGGTGTGCACATTCTTAATAGATGAAGGGATGTTCAATTGATATTATGGATTTTTAGTAAAGAAAAAAGAATAAACCTTAAAAATGCGTGTGTTCAAAATACTGAATATATTACAGAACCCGTTACCAGCAAAAAGGTCTATGCAGGCCAATTCGAGTTGGTGGCAAATGGATGGTTTCGCATAAGCTGTTGGCACATAGTATCCCATGTTTACATATTATAGGGGTATCACTTTTTACATGTTTTGATTCATGATACATGGGAGTTTGATTCTTACATGTAAAAATGTAAACAAAGGGTACTGTGGGTCAATATAGCCTATGTGTAAACGTCTATTTGCCAACAACTTGCTTGGCTTCAGGTTTATTCTGAGTATGCATGCATATTTCCCAATTTTCACCTTATACTATCCATTCCAAATGCATTGACTATGCACACATCCACCTGGCGTTCATCAACCATCTTCAGTTTATGATTTTTGCCATTTCGCATCTAATTAAATTTCGCATTGACTCGATTGATTGGGGTTCAGTGGGCTCGGTCACATGCACTCTCTCCCCGTTTGATATCTTCATGCGTAACCTTAGGGATTTTAGGGTAGCCTGGAGGAAAAGGTATAACCAGTTGGTCATCCTCCTTCATTCCGCTTTCAACGTCAGCAGTTCTTGTGTATACTCTGGCTGTTCCTTACGCATTGTGAATTTGTACCTGAAGATTTTTCAGAAAAGTTAAAATTTAATATTCACAAGCATTTCACTAGGGTTTAGGTGTACATTTTTGAAAACCTCAAATTCCCGTCGTGACGATAGGTATCATGGATAAGCAGGTAAGTTAATTTTTGCACTACAAATCACTGGTAATAAAAAAGTGTCATGTTTGTTTACATATTATACTTGAACAGGATACCTAACACATGATACTTTTGTACACTATTCTGGACCTTTCGTTGATTGAGGAGGATGGGCTCATCAAGGCCGCCTCCAAAGTTGATGAAAGCATGGTAGTTGATGAAGTAGTTTAGAAGACGCTTCTCCAAGTGGAGGTGGAGGGGGTGGGCAATCGCTCACCACCTCCAGCTCCTACTGGAGATGCGGGTATGGCGATTAATTTCGCCAGTCAGCATTTGTGACGAGGTGGTAGTGGGTTCATCTGCCGAGATGATGATGATGATGGACGTGAAGCCAGTATTTGTCAGGTGGATTTGCTCTATGCTGACAGGCAAGAAGGCAGTTTCAACAGTCAACGGACAAACTACGGAAATAGCAGTTGGTGCAGGGTGTACTCAAGGCAGTGTCCCATCTCCTATCCTTTGGGATTGCGTAGTGGACGAGTAACTGGTCACCTTGCACAGTAAGGCGCCCAGCGCCACCTCACAGGGCTTTGCGGACGACATTCTAATCGGGGGAAATCTCTCGCTCGGGGTCCTAAATGTCCTCCAAAAGGCCTTGAACCTGGTAAGGAAATGGTGTGAGGAAGTACAGCTGTCAGTTAATGTGGCTAAAACTGAAGCAGTGATCTTCACACTAAGGCGGAATCTTGGTTGTTCGCCACATCTACGATATGGGGGTGCTGACATTCACTTCACCAAGCAACTTGGATAGTAAACTAACGTGGGTACCACATTGGTCTGGACGCTCGAGGAGACTCTGAGCCGCACTCGCGCAGTAAAGGGTGGTTTCCTCTATATGGGGAATTTTGCCACAGTTATTGAAATGGCTCTACACTGCTGTCGTCAGACCGGCACTGACCTATGGGTTAGTTGCGTGTGTGTCGGCAGTGGATAGACAGTCCAACGTAAAGTACTTGGAGAAGGTGAAAAGAATGACACTTCTCCAGATAGCCGGTTGTTTGGCATATTTGCAGGTTTCTGAGTAACATGTGTACGTGCACAATTTACAAATAATTATATTGTGGTTTCATTGTACATCACGCTTATTTCAAATGTATGCAGGACCTTCTCCAAGCTTCGAAATGACGGCCTTTTGATTGGATTTACGTTCCAACATTTTTTCATATTTTGGTACCTAACGAAACCAATTTTTGTATTCTAGTTAAGTACAATTATTGGTAGGAACATTAAAATAAATTATTAAGTGGCTTACAAGTACTCGGAAGCATATTTCGGTTTTCGTGGTCGTAACCCTTCTTTCAGCTGGCTGACAAAATCAGTACTCCAGTTTACATCTGAATATGGCACATCACCTGGAAGTTAAAGTAATAAATATTAACTTAAACCTGCCAATTTGAAATGAAACTTCCATTTAAATATATTTTCAGGGAAAGATGACAAAATGAATGAACAGTAACCCATTGAAAATATCTCCCAGAGAACGATTCCAAATGACCAAACGTCAGATTTGCTTGAGAAGCTCATTCTATCCAGGGTTTCAATTGCCATCCATCTCCACGGAACGTATGCCAGTTTTTTATTCAAGTATGCAGCATTGTAGAGCTTGGTTGACAGCCCAAAATCGCTTATTTTGCAAACCAGATTTTCATCTAGCAATATGTTCCTAGCAGATAAGTCGCCATGGACTACCTTAAGAGTTTACCCGAAAGGTAATAAGATAAACTTTTCCAACCTGTAATTTACAAATTGCAATCTACTTGCTATCAAAGTTGGCAGTTAATGGAAGTAATACCTTTTTTGAGCATATATAATCCATCCCAACAGCCACCTCTTTTCCAAACCTACAAAATTGCTGGACCAATCCAACTCTATCCAAATCGGGAGCCTTTGTAATTTCGTTACCAAATGTTCCAACTTTAGAGTGCAAATACGATAGAAGCGATCCGTGTTTACAGTACTCGGTAAAAACGTAAACATTTCCTTGAAGAAAAAAAACAACTTTAACATCATTTATGAAGCAACAAACTTTATTTTTAAATTCCTGATTACCTCTTCTAATACCAGCTGTACTAGCACCAATAAGCCTCAGCACATTCGGATGATTTCCAAGAAACGCCATAACTTTGATCTCACAGAGGATGCTTTTTGTTGCCTCCTTACTACCTGGGATGGGAATTTTAGCGGCTACTTCAGAAAAAATGGAATTCTGTAACAAGCTTGCATTGTAGACTGTGCCGAACTTTCCAGATCCCAATATTTTTGTTTTATCTGAAAGTGTGTTCATTTTTTCACTTCACAATTTAAAGTATACTCTCTTTCCGTTTTCTGATGTTTTTATTCTTACCTATTTTGACATGTGAGAGCTGTATTTCTAATTGTCTGTCATATTTCATATTCATCCCAACGTAGCTCGCCATGTTTTCAACTTCAGATTCCGTGTACGAACCCTCGTCCAAAAACTCGTTGACTTCTTCTTCGCTCAGTAAAATCTTACGAAGTGCCATATATCCCAAGTAACATCCATCTGAATTTGCGCGATATCCATGTAGCAAGTGTGGAATTTGCGTGTTAGTTGTTATTCTGTGGACAAGCTCCGTTGAAAATTTGTAGTTTCAACCCTTTGAAGCAACAATATTTCAACATGTTGAAGTGACCTTAAAAC
The DNA here is from genome assembly GCA_001718145.1 of Orchesella cincta. Classification (NCBI taxonomy): domain Eukaryota; kingdom Metazoa; phylum Arthropoda; class Collembola; order Entomobryomorpha; family Orchesellidae; genus Orchesella; species Orchesella cincta. The sequence goes on from LJIJ01004886.1 coordinate 11,165, forward strand.
AACGCTACATCAACGCAATCATGCCGTGTGATATACAGGTTGCGAAGGCGTGGGCTCAGCAACGTTGATTCAACGTAAAAACTTCATGGAAACCTTGCATATGGCAACTACATAGATCCATGCATATATTCCAGCTTTACTGTTCAGTGATGGCGGGAGAAATGTAAACAAGTCATCTTTGCATTTGATCTGACCGTTTCATTACAAATATACATATCTTCAATAGAGAGAAGAGTTGACAGTTTCTGTTGTACTTATGGGTTAGTTTACACCGAAAAGTGTTACTACTTACTACATTACTACCCATGTGAAAAAGCCACACATGTCCTTATTAAAAGTATAGCTGTCTCCAAAAAATCCTGGAAAGTCTTCCCGTGTTGTGATTTTCAATTTTGTGGTAAGTTTTTATCTTTTATCTTTACTAATCAATTCAAATAGCAATTGTTGTTAACCATGAAGTATAAAATCTTTAATTATTAAATGTAGAAACGTATGAGGACTGGAGACTGAAGATGAAGCACAGTATCGACCATCTTGGTAAGTTAATTATGTCTACGTTTTACTGTTATTTCGACTTTATCATCTGATTAACATATTATGCTCATTTTGTTATAATTTTAGATTAATCCCTGATCGATGCCATTCATCTTGTGGTCCCTGATGTGGATGCATGTCACAGCGCGCTGTAATTTGTAGATGATTCTAGAGATATTCATGTATTCGCATTCGTGTATTAATATGATTATTTTGTAAATAATAAATTGTTATAACTCTATTGTTAGCATGATGTATTCTGTCGTTGATTTTGCATAGAAATACAATCATATTGCATCGTAAACATCAATACAAAAACTACACCCTTATGACAGAAAAACAACATTGATACCACAAAAATTGCAACACTGATTCCACAGTGGATTCCATGTAAAATCCACATGTGGAATACACCGCGAATAGGCGGACAGAATTCAGCATTGTTTCCACAGTGTACTGCTTGCGTTGTTTCAACGCAATTTCAATGATCGATTGTTACTTGGGATGTGTATGGTAATATGATGATGGCCTGAAGTCTAGAGTGAAGATGATTTTGATGCAGCATACTTATTTTGTGGTTTTCTTTTCAATCCAATGTTTTTATCCATATTTGAAAAAAAACAGAGGCATGAAAACGAATTCATGCATGTAAGTATTTATGTGTGTGCATGACAGCTTTAATCCAAACTAGCGAATTTATATACGCGTAAGACATCTCCATTTTTTGGGTAAAAAGTAGCCCTCAGGGAATACAGTTGAGAATTTACAATTAGGCTGAAAATAAAAGGATTTAACAGAAAAAAATTAGCATGAAAGATGCGACTCTCTCAGTCATTCGACACGCTGCACCTGGAGATAAAAAAAGTGTATTCAGGAGAAGACAAGGTAAATCAGGGACCGTGAAGTTTTTTTATTGTTGGGTTGACTTGGCTGTAGGACAATAACAAAGATAAAAATAGCATGAGTTGTGGTATGGAGTATAAAGACACTTTAGAAAAAAGAGTTCGCATTGCTTTGTAAACATGATGGAATCATCATCTATTTTACGAATTCTGACTTTACTGTTAACGTGATCACTACTATTTTTTTCGTTTAAAATACCACAATAATCATGTTCCACGAAGAGGAGAATAAACCAAAGAGATTTCACAAGAGTGCAAATCACGGCTACCTCAGAAGTTTGTTGGAGTATTTGCGTAGTATTTTAATCTGCATTAATTTGACACATGGCGTGATATGCACTTCAGCTTGGCTTGTAGACGACGACTGAGCTATGGATCTGAAGATGAGTCATAGTCATGGCATAATTGCGTAATAATGAGATACAAAATACAATACACCAGGATGCGAGCCTGTGTCTATAGCAGAAAAAGAGTTCAAAAGTGATTTGAAGAGTAAACAAAAGTATTATGTCATCAACATCATCATTCATCATCATCATCATCATCTTCATCCTCTTCATCCACCATAGTAGTAAATGAACCCTATGGAATGTTGAAGGTACTTTGACGTATTTTCCTTAGAAATTTCGGGATAATGACAGAAAGGTCATGTCCCAACAACACCCATTGTTACAACGTTCATGTGAAATATTTTCGGAGATGGA
>LJIJ01004887.1:77-13301 GCA_001718145.1 Orchesella cincta
AGACCCTTTAATACTTAGGTAACTTAAGTTATTTACATTTCGCTTGATTAAGACGTTAGAAATTGGAAGTTGTGGCGATTATCGGCATCTGTGAATGTGGTTCTATTTGTTTTTGTCTATTAGAGTATCACATATTTTCAACACTACCTTAGATTTAAAGAAAGAAATCGTTTATTATTTCAAATTTTTCACATTTTGTAAAAAGTTTATTTAACATCCCCAGGAATCCCCCATTTTCGCGATCTCCAAAAATTGAAAAGAATGAATATAAGATCGTACTATATGCTCTATCACATTTCCGTTAAGATAAGTGTTGTAATCACTGACACTTCTTCCTGAATTAATTAAAAATTAATAACAACCTTTAACTGTACATTCGATCTTTTTGGTTAAACTGATTGAGGAGGCTTTCTGTATCAAAGCTTAAGGTCGATCATAACTAGTATCTGATTTTCTTTCGTCAGAGAGTGAATTCATTTTCGCCCAACTACGTCACGTGAATTATTTTAGCAGTCTTAATGTAATCCTAATTAAATAAGGATCAGTATGAAAACAAATACCATATCTGTATTTCAAACACAAACACGTACAAATCAGACGATAAAATATCCTCATCATGTTTAGTGATTTCGCTTCACACTGAAATTGTCAACGTATAGTATACTTGTCACTATATAAAAGATCACTCTATGTTATCACAGGATGTAGATGAGATTTGTTCTCGCCAAACCCACCAATCCTGACTTGTGTCAGTTTAACACTTTTCAGTTTGACTCGTTCTCCACTCCAACTTGGACTGGCGCACTATAGTTCTAGTCAGATAATAGTTACTTTCAACCAGATAATAGCAGATACAAAAATAACGCTAACGCAGTGATACACTCCTTATATCTATAATGACCACACAAATTTATTTGTATTTTTATGCAGATTAAATACCAATGTGATTACTAATAATGTAACATATAATCACCCAAATTCTTGCAATACAAGTCAATATAAAGGTTACAACTACCCCAGCATTTTAAAATAAACGTCAAGCGTCAAAGAAGATTATTCTTACACAAACATCTTGAACCACATGTTTTTACGCCAATGCTAGGGTCATCAAGGTCCATCAGTCACTATCGATCTCCCCCGAATCGGAACAGAGTTAGCAGATCAAGAACCAAAACGACCAACATGTCATGTTGTGTCACTATTAATTGGTGAATATCTCACTAACACTTTGTTCTGTGCTATGAGCTGAGTGCATAATAGGCATCTATAACACAGCGGTATCCACGGTCCGCGGAACCTCTCCAATCTAAATTAAGAATAGTATGTTAAAGCACTCAAAGCCGATAAATGTATTTAACGCTAACATAATCTTATCTTCCTTGGGAAATATTATCAAATAGTACAATCGAAATCTATAATGAAATGTCGATTTATATTCATAAATCCATCACCACAATCCTATACGATTTTTTTAATCTACCACATTATGCTTGACACCGTACTACGCGGAACTGTATAATCATCCTTCCACGATGTTACATTTCATTGTGCTCTTCTACACATACAACGATTAGAGATACAATATGATAGATTATTGGTATGCCAATAACAGTTAGTACCGGTTTGAGCCCAACAAACTTAACGTTAGCCAACGACTCAATTAAAAGTTAACTCACCATTCTCCAATTTAATTGCTTATACATAATATTTTTAGTTGAATGTTTTGTCAACAACTCATATACCTGTCTTTACTACAAAGAAAAGGATATATTCCTTATAAGGTTGGCTCTCATATGATTTCTGTTGATTCCTCTTTTGAATATAGTCATGTATACCTGTCTGGTAAAGAAGAACTTGCACCACTGAAACTAATGATTCGAATCACAGCAGATTTTTCCCTTTCGCACAAACACTTCACATGTTATTTCGGTATCTCAAACAGATTGCTGGATGGTATTTACAGTATGAATGCTCTTTTGAGTAGAGAACGCATGTCTAATGTGTTTTTCCGAAATTAATTTCGTTGAAAACCGTATATATTAGTTGATTTATGTCTGACTTAGAATACGTATCATAAGGATATCCTAATTATATTTCGTCTTGTGCCAAATGCTTCTCATTAGATTCTCACTCCGTTTTACAGACTTCCTTATGTTAAAAAAGCATAGAATGCGATTTTCTCATATTACTAATAATTAAAAGTTACTTATTTATTTTATCCGATTTTCCCAAACCTACTCTTCAGGATTCACCATCAACTTAGATAGTAGTTCCTAATAATTGAAAGAGCGTTTGAAGGATGGATCTAGAACAACAATAGGATTATCTCGAAGCACTATTGACTAGAAGGATTCTGATGTCAAAAAGAGCTTGAGAATTGAATGTAGTATACAGACTAGACGACAATAAGATCTATTGAAGAGAAGAGGTGTCCATCAGTTCTCAATATTGTCTATTAACGTCGTATAATATCTTGTTAGCGTAACGCTTGTCTAGAGTGTGATCTTGTTCTGCCCCATATAGATCTAGATCTTTAATATACGTCTCTATATAACTTATAAAACGAGACACTTTCACAAAATAACATCAAATCTAAGGTTATTAAATTTATGAATAATATTCTAGCCTAAACGTTTAGGCATAACAGCGATTAATGAAATTGTTAGATGACTACGCTGATTAACATAATAATATGGTTTTTCATAAATATTACAAATTCTAATAGTGTGGAAGTTCAACCGAAATAACCCCACTTTTCTTGACAAAAAGTTATAACCACTAGCACTTCTGCTTTTGCTATTGCTTTTATGGGTATAAAATTCTATCCATTTTTTCAGTTTATCTTCCTTTATTGTTCTTCGTATTGTAATACGTGTTTGTGTCTTATTCTTCTTTAAAGGTGATCAGCTTTCACTTCGTTATTCATCTGTTTAATGCTAGTTTCTCCACAATCTGAACTTTTCCTCGGATCATTCTTAACATTATTTTAGTCTTAGTTCCTATTATTATGATGATTAACTTGATTTTCTCAAGCTTTTCTCAGTTTGTATTTTTCATCATATAAATTCTGTATATTTCTTGTTTTGCATTTTGCTTATTTTTTTTTTTTTTTTTTTTTTTTCAAATCTGATTTATTGGTACAATATTTTTGGTAGGCTCGCGGTATCTCAGGAGATCTAAAAGACAGCTGCGAAATGATTCGTGGAGTCTATATAGAGCTTTTTGTAATTATCGACCTTTTACTACAAGCTTGTACATTGAACAGTCTTCGCTCTATTAAGCTAATTAAGGGCTTATATAAATCGAAGTCGCCAAAGTATCACATTTAATACAAAGACAATCCCATAATCGTTATCGACCTAATCAGAGAAGTCGCTTTGGATGTGGATCTCATATGGCATGTCGTATAAAATATCTATCAACATACACCCTGACTTTTACTCCAACTGTAAGTAGCTTTTAAAATAATTCAATAAGTGATGATGTACGATCTATGTCCAGATTTCTCCGTGTGCTCAGCATTTAATGTTGATTAACGTTTAGAAATGATGGTGCAATCAAGTAATGATAATTAACAAGCCTTCACTTGAAGCAATGTTATGTTATGAATTCGGCTCACGGATTATAATCTATCTTAACCAAGTGTCTAATTTGGGATCCAATTAATCAACTTTTACTTATGCATATCTGGATACTTTAAATAACGTAATGACCACCAAAATAAATCAAGTTAGATGCGCAGTTAAATTGCAGGACTAAATCTCAGGTTAATTGACTTACACTACTTAATCATCTAAATTTATAGGTATGGAGACTTACCGATTCTTAACAAGTCCAAGAGACAAAAACACAATGCTCAGATTCACCTTATGAAACTTCATTCTATGTTGAAAAATACTTCTTTCTTGCCCATCTTTGTTTTGATCCATCATCTATATGAATAATTTGAAGCATATGACATGAGATATAATGATTGCTTGGATTGAAGTCAACGTTAAATAAAACAATGGCAATTTGTGTAACCGTTGTCAAAGGATCTTAGAACTAGGATGGTGCCCCAATACTAATGAGTTACTAATAATTTGATACGAAATAGTAGCATTATTCAAGACTCACTTCGAATACATACAAGAGACAAATGAGTTTTTACGTATACATATCGGCCAAAGCAATTCGCTGTAGCATGATGTAAACAAAAAAGCAGATACCACACAAAATAATAACAAAGCAGAAGGAAGGAAATACAAAAGGCAGTGCATTGCCTGTTTGGGCAGCTGCTATTCGAGAATGAACATAACTACTCCTGCTAAAGAAAAATAAAACTAGTTAACTTAGCATTATAAAACGCTATTAAATTCAAATAATCATCATCGTCAGCGGCGGCCGCTGACAATGCAGGTAAGATACCCTTAACTTTAATTGAAAATGAATGAATGAATTTTGAACTATCATCATTGTTGGCTCTGTAAATGCATAAGCATAAGTCCTTTTTCCAGCACCCAAGGTCCAGGAAGAGATGAAGTTGGACGGAGGTGGAGTGATATTGGAAAGAATGATGACTATCATGATCCAGCGGCGTCGCTGGACCTGCTATTACCGTAATCCTCGTCAATTTTAATTAAAGTTAAGAATTAAAGAAGATCTGTTTCACGTTGGTAAATGCTATTTATAGATTAATATAATCATTACTATGTTACAGTATAATACTAATCCATCATGAATTATTCAAAAGTTCATATAACATGTCAATTAGGTCATCAGGTCGACCAGGACATGTTACGACTAGGATAAATACGAATTATCGAGAGCGCCGACGGATATATAAGAAGGAAACAATACAGTAACTGGGATTTGAGGACATAATTCTTATGAGAATCGATAATCAAAGGCGGCGTCGCTCGGAACATGGTTCTAAATTAACGGCGGTCAATCTATAATTCTTCATCTCATTGGATTTAAGTAATATTCGTCAGTAAAAGTTTTAGAAGATCATTTTGAGCGTTTCGTTCTTCTATAAATGAAATATTCAAACATAAGATAATGGTAGTCATATTCTAATAATATATACCGTCATCTTCATTTCCACATTATCCAGTCCAATTCAATACATTAAAGGTTATCCTAGATTTTGTGACGATATGACAGGTGTTGGTCCTTCACGAGGTTCTTTTCATGGTTTTGTCGCAAAATAATTTTGGCTTAGGATATAATGAAATGATGAGCTCTACACCAACTCTCAGTGCATTCTTGCAGTCGGGCGGTTTCTCAACACCGGTTGACAAATAAGGATCATAAGGTCGTGTTAGAAAATATATATTTACCGTTAGTAATCTCACCTCATTTTGATAGATATTACACATAATATGAAATTAAATAAGTTCAAGAGTATTGCATTTTGATCGTGCCCTGTCAAATGGAAATCTATTTGACTCACTCTCATGATTATTTAGATTTACTCATAATTTACAATTTCTTTTTAATTCCATCTACAAATTTATAGTAATTACAAAAATGAAGAATTCCCACAAGAGAAAGAGCATAGATATGAATGTGCCTTTAACACTGTGCGTGAGGAAGTGAGATCGCTGATTCTCCTACTCTCATGAGAAAAAAGTAAGTTGGATATCGAATCTAATATTTCAATCTGATGTTGTTCCAGCCGGCAGCCCTGCTGCAATTCATTGCCCTGAGATAGAATTACTCATCCCCAAAATTTCGTTCAATAAAATCTTATCTGTTAAAATTTCAATATTTCACAGGATTTTTGAGAATAGTTACAACAACGCATAAGTAGGTCATATTTGTTTTTATAATCTTACGCTAAGATTTTTATGTGATCTTCGCAACAACAAACAATGTCTAAACATTATAAATGATAAATCGATTCACTAATTCAGTTGTCTCACGATTATTCAATTTCATGATAACATATCATATCATCACTTTCAATTATTTGTGCACGCACGAAGGTCCAGGAAGAGGGCATCAAGATTTGGTACCAGAAAGAGTGCAATGAATAAATTAGGGTAAGAAAATTTAGATTGCAACTAAATCTTCCCATGATCCAGCGGCGTCGCTGACAATCCAAACATTTGGTTACAGTCTTTATCTTGCTCACTAATTATTTATATATGGAAACTAGTTTGATATTTTAAACTCGCGGAATTGAGAAACTTATAATTTACCTTACTTCTGCATTTGTTTTCCCTTAACCTGTTAGATAGGTATAACTTCGATTACTAATACAAAATAAAAGATTAATCCAGTTAATATAAAAATATAAAAAAATTAAGATTATTTTCAGCAGGATTATACAATTTAGTAGTAACCACAGATTATGGATTAATATGATATAAGAGTATAAATAGAAGACACCGTAAACCTTTGATCTTGATACATTCACATATAGGAGCGTCTGGTTTAGCATGATCACATTACGCCAACCAAACCCAAGAAAGCAACCTCAATGCTTTAGACAGTTCATAGTCTTCAGGTTCATTACAATACTCAAGCACACAAGACTTTTCCCTTAGAACGTGTCCACATAAGAACATTGCTTCGCTTCGGTTCTACATGTCTTTGCGTACGCGATAAAAGTTCCCTTCAGTTTATTATACTGGTTGTCATCAGATTAGAAAGCATATTCGCAGTCAACTCAGAAGCACTAAATTAGGTACAAATAAACTATTTTGTTAGGAAGAGACCACAATACAAATACATACACATAATTTTATTGGTGTCAGATACAGACTGTTATTATCACTTTATAATACGTATTCATTGTCGCAAAAACTAAGATTGGCAATGCCCAATCAATTAATATCCAAGCGTAATTTGAAGTACGTTACGACAAAATTCTCACTTGTGATACATTTTATCGTGTGTCCATATGAATGCGAAATACAACACAACAAACCGATTACTATATAATACTTAATTAACCCTTATTCTCATTTGACGCTCCACTCTAAATTACAATCTATTACCCAACAAAAACATTAAAACCACATTTTGATTAATCACAATTAGAGAAACATCTTATTTTATAAAACTTTCGAACTCCAAGAATACACTAAAAATTCATGAAAAATTATGCCATTTCATCTTATTTATTTTACTGAGTAAATTGGTATTGAAGCTCACGGTTGGGACTAGACTGCGCCATTGAGAAGTTCCGGAAGTTCTCCCGAACGATCTATCCATTACGACTACGCAATAGACTTGTCGCATGAAATAGTTTAAGAAAGTTGATTAAGCCTGCTGTTCACTTCATCCTTCTCTCTGGAGCTGCCTCTAGACCGGTATATGTCACGTCGTATCTTCACACAGTCAAAAGGACTCGTGAGATTGCACAATATATAATTTGTTATAACCGTTACAGTCTTCTATTGTAAGAAGTAGCGCTCTTACATCTCTCTGTATTGTATCTATACTGCAGAATATCAGACACAATAGCACTTTAAGCAGCTTAGACCACACACACAAACAAAAGTAATGATTTAAAAAATGAATGAACTTCTTTACGGAGCTTACACTTTTGTCGATTAAGATTAACTCGTTCATGTAACCATTACAGAACATTAAGCAACGTAAAATATTATTAAAAGGATTGACTCGACAGTTACAGGATAACTTTCTGCATCAACTGTAAAAATCATGTATATATGTGTATAACAGTCAGTTATACTTTTTATAAGTTCTATCTGTCAGATAAGTCACTCATCTTCTCATTCAATTACTTCACTATTCGTCTAGCAGTATCCATCAAATAGGCGTCGGAATCAGAAATAAAATACAAGATTGTCTCAATGATCGCTCTTTACATGGTTCAATACACAACTTATAGATTCGAATAAATAAATTTGTTCAATTACTTAAGAAGATTAATTGTCTCTTTTATCTTATAGCTTGTAAAACTTTTTACGGACTTGATCATCATTCTCGATTAAAGCAATGTTATTCTAACTTGAATTACGGGACGCCGCGTAGATGAATGTATCCATGTTCTATACAATTTCTCCACTCTACATAAAGATATCAACTCCGGTGCCGCTCACTTCAAGTTCATCTTCTTTGATTACGTAGAGTATTCTATTGAATATCGTAAATGCATAGATTATAAACTTAATAGTTACTATTAGAATATAGTTAGTGTATTTGCGAGACCAACATAGCCACCAAACATTACATTATAATTTCTCATAATAGATTTAATTTCTTGATACAATATTACTCATATATTAAAAGATATTGCTTACTGCATTTCATGAGAGCGTGCGCCAGATAGTATGATTATCGGACAGTTTATTATCTTCGCTCTATGCCACGATCACAATACAAATCGTTCTCACAACGAATACCACACTATACAATGACATATGTTCTGGATCATGGTGCATTTGCTGGAAAATGCACAAAATGTATCAACTTAATCGAACATAGCATTTTAGCCAACAATAATGTCCTCTATAATACCTTAAAATTGATCTCTATATATTAAATGAAAAGAATTATTACTCTTACTTTATTCGCGCTATGCGGTGGCTCCCGTAATCATTATCATGTTCTCGTTTTGTTTCCTAATCACTCCTTAACCTCTTCTTGTGTCTCATTCTGGACCTGAGTTGCCGGGAAAATGGATCGAACATGATGTATCGTTATACAAAACCATGGTTGTATCACAGTCGATGATTCATAGAAAGTACGGTCAAATTACCATTTATTCTTAATTGCCAACCGGAGCGTGATCTTAATCACCAAATCACTCCAAGATAATACTCAAGTTCGCGAACACCGTTTGATCAGCCTCACCTCTAATCATCTTAGTCAATTATCATACTTTGATTTGATGGAACCACAAAAGAGTCAGCAAACAATCAATTTAATTTGAGTTTAAACGAAATTCCTAAACTTATTAACTAACTAATTATGGTCTTAATTCTTTCACTAATACACATGGAAATTCTCTTCAATTTTACTTTATCCGACGTGTTAGATACATCGTACTCCAACCTTGGAAGTGGTGAAAGCGGCGCCGCTGGAGATGTTAAGTCAATAAACACTACATATCATCCATCTTATTTTATCAAAGACAAATACCCTTCGTCCACCAATTATTTTCGTCCACCTTCAACTCCTATTCTTTACCCAGACGCTTGATTGCTGAAAATGAATTATAAAGCTGATCAAATAAAAATATTGTAGTCTAAGATATATCCAGAATCAGCGTGCACAATTTGATTAATTCTTTCCCAATAACTAATATGTCAACTCTATATTGACTTAAAATAATGACTGTTAAAACTTAGATACATATTTGATAGGCAGAACACATGCACGCAGGATTCTCTTGTTAGTCATTCATTGGCATTCCGAAATCACATGCCATCCACTCTGCCTACCTTTCATCTGCTTTCCTGGCCTTAGAGCTTGCTAAAGAGATCGAATGACTCTTATAATAACAAATTAATGATTCATTTACCGACACCATTATCGTCGAACACGCATCTATCAAACAATTCATTTACTATGCAGTCAATAATTAGATAGACGTTTATCAGGTCATCTCGGTACAGCTGGCGGGCCGCTGATCATGACCCTCTAGTAACCATAAAATATTTTTTCCAATTTGTACATCTCATAATACAGTTCGCGATTCTAAATACAAATCTAATACCTTGACGCTTGTTATTGGCACGAAACAATGTGACAATTGGATAACGTAACACAATGTATATATGTCATGTTTGTAGACAGCAACCAAACGCTGAAACAGATCTCTCCTTAAAAATTCACCTACTATTAATAACATACTAAAATATTATAATAGAGGACATTACTGGCCCTCTAACAAGCCTGTGATCCCAGGCCGTGTACGCCGCAATACGAATTACAAGTCGACAATCAGAATCATCAATTCTTTCTCAATAATCTACTTAACGAGACTTCATTCTAACCAACCTATTATATCTCGTCCCTCGGACCTTATTCTATGATTGTGTTATGTTAGCCATATACGTATGTAATTAAATAAATAGATAAAATAATTTCAAATATGTTAACACTAGTGACATTACTAACGCTCAAGAAATGTTATTTCTTCATAGAAATTTTCATACTTATTCCATTAAAATGAGGATTACGATTACACAAACATGGAGGAATCCTAAAAACGTCCACCACACCCCGAGCAGCACGAACTGGTAACATGACCATGTTCATCATATACTTGATTCCATATACCCTATCAACAATCACCCCATACTGGCCACCTTCCATCTCTTGCTTGGACCTTGAATTGGTGGAAACGATGATAAACTAATAGTAATATTCCATTACAGGACAAACGTCAAAATGATCCTTTCTAAATTCATACTATTCAAATAAAATGAGGATTACGGTTAATAGGCAGGTTTTTTTTTTTTTCCCACGACGCCGGGCCTGGATCAATGATAGTCATGCATTCTTTCCAAATATCACTCGCACCTCCGCATCTTCATTCTTCTGGACCATGATTGCTGTAAAATGAATGATAACTAACAATAATGTTCATTCAAAGCACCAACGTGAAACAGACTCTCTTAATTCTAACTATTTAATTAAAATGAGGATTACGGTTTAATAGGTCCCAGCGACGGCCGCTGGGATCATGATAGTCATCATTCTTTCCAATATCAACTCCAAGCCTCGTCCAACTTCATCTCTTCGTGTTACCTATGGTGTTACGCAGAGAAAAGGGACTATATGAGACTATAAATAGTCAAATTAATGACCAACGATGATCGAATAGATTAACTATAAATTCATAATCATTTATACATATCTAAAGTTAAAATGGTATTCTTAACATGCTATTGTACAGTCGGCGCCGCTGAAATAACAAAAGGTTGACCTAATTAATAATTCCCTTCTTCTGGAGCCCGCACTCGCTATGAATGATTACTTATTTTCGCACCTTATTTAATAGCGATTATATAATTTAACTGTCTAGTACACCTTAGATATTTATATACTATTTTCTATAAAGCAGTTGTTAGTCAGATATATTGGTTCACATATTTTATCTCGAACTCACATCATGAACACTAACTGAACAAACAGCAATTCACTGCCTTTTTTGGTTATTGTACCTTTCGTTCTTCTGCTTTGCTGAATCTTATTATCGTAGTGTGCTACTTCTTAGCTTTTCTGTTTATGACGATATTGTAACGATCAGAATTATTCTTGATGAGTATTTATAGCTAAAAAATTACCAGTAGTTTATGTTATGAGACATATTTATTATTGGATGTAATATGTGGTAAAACATTATATCTATTTTGGTTTTTCCACTATAATTCAAGAACTGAAAACACAGCTCTACCATGGAAAAATACGAATAGCAATTCTGTTTACATGGGTCCGCACAAGTTGGGACAGACAAAATTTTTGCATGTTATTTTACGTGTGGGACTTTTCTAGGGCGCGTAACTATTTCTCAATTCGATGTTGCTGCTATAAGTCTCCTTATGACATCACAGAACTGTTGGGATCTGTCGGTAATGATGTAATTTTCGCAACGCAATTAGACTTCTATAAATATAATACCAGTAATATATAACCACGAACTCTATTAATCAAATTGTTTTCATTTTGAGGGTATCGGATATGAGCCGTTAGGTATGTATGTTATATATCTCTATTTTTTAGTGAAAAGGTATGCGGACAAGAACTACACAGATACATACTATAATACTATCACAGGGTCATTATTAAGTAAATCTAATATCTGGTATTGGATTATAGTTCTGTGAATACGCGTCTATAATTGGTCATCTTATGTAATTGGGACTCATCAGTATTTTAAGCTTATTTAAACCCAAATTCATTTTTAATTATGCACTATTTTAGTGGTCATGGTGACTACTCAGGCAACATTACATTGTTATTTCTCGCGTAGCGGATTAAATCTAGAGAGCAAGGTCCACGGCAAGAGCAATTTGCCAGATTCAAAAATTTCTCCAACTTCCATCGGTATGCAATCGAATGATACATTATTCTTGTACGTAACGTACAAATTACACATCCATGCATGCATCGCAAAAATCGCATGGCGACTATTGGGAATTGCATCCTTACACGTTGAAGGCCCACTAAAGACAGACGTATTAGAATGATATGTTGCACGTGAAATAACAAGAAACTCGAATTGTGAATAGATACTTGAAAGATTACGGATAATTGTAAGTTTAACATGATACCTGACTTATGAATTATGAAAGAATAATGTATAGTTCAAATTCAACCATGGTATAAAAAGTTATTGTACAGTCCAGAAATCATAGCCCATAAAATTTCGAGCGATCTGCAAAACAAATTGAAGATAGGATCAGTAAGAGAATATGTATGAATATTTGCAAATGGCTAGTTCTCTGAATAATATTAATTAAAATTTATTAAATTCATAGTAAGGTTATCATAGACGAAATACTTGACGTTATGGTCTTTGATTTTGTGACTCATTATCCACATGCACTTTATATTGAAGCGTTGATAGTAAGGAAGAAATCAGTAAGATTGGAACAATCCATTGCGAAAGATTACACAACGTGAAAATCAAATAGGGAAATCCATAGCCATGTTGTGTATGTATGTAGGCGTTAAGTGTATTAATAGCTAGACGCTCAAACTAATAACACTACCCAAGATACGCTATTGTGCTCTCAAAGCCACTAATACCTTTAAAAACTTTCAGGGACCTTTATCAACTTGCGACCGCGTCATGGTCAAGATAGTTTGGGTCGAACCACTCCGGATAAATAACAAAATTAACAGTATAGCAATCTGTAATCATATTTGTATGACAAATGATTTGTATTGATATGTATCAGATTAAAAACGATAAGATTAATAAAATGAAAGCCAACTAATAAATTCAGACCGCAAATCTTGAGCAAAACTACATAA
Organism: Orchesella cincta; assembly: GCA_001718145.1. Taxonomy (NCBI): domain Eukaryota; kingdom Metazoa; phylum Arthropoda; class Collembola; order Entomobryomorpha; family Orchesellidae; genus Orchesella; species Orchesella cincta. The sequence continues at coordinate 13,023 of LJIJ01004887.1, forward strand.
GAATTATGAGTTCAGACGTTCGACGAATGGTTCATATCTAAACAGTCTAATCGATAACCGAGTCCCGAAACAGAACAGAAGGAGTAGGTCAAGAATGAGGGCAAAACACTCTTATTTGGAATGCATGGATGAGTTCGTCGACACCTGGACTTTCCAGCCCGGACGTGAGAATCTGCGTATGAATTTAAAGATTTTTTTTTTGGATATAAGAAGGTTTGTAAAAAACAATATCAACTAAGACAAAATGTATAGTATGACATTCAAGTGGCAGATGCTAGG
>LJIJ01004888.1:0-13298 GCA_001718145.1 Orchesella cincta
CTTTTCCAATGTGTTTTGGCGTGCTGGCAAGTAGCCCAGGGCGTCTTTGATATTCACCCCATCGAATCTGGTGAATGGTAGCGGAGTCACAACTTTTTTCTTGAGAAGCGGCTCCAATTCCGCAAATAGTTTACCTTGCCTCTCAGAGAAGTCATCCTGCTGGGAAAGGTCTACAATCGTGTAGGTAACATCGGGGCGAAGGGCTGCAACTTCCTCTGTTGTCCAGGTGGAGAGCTTGCTCATTTCCACGAAGCGGGCTCCCTGAGCACAGCAACCCAAAGTGGCTTCTTTAAAACCCGAGCTGGTGAGGGAGTTGAGCACCACGTCCACACCACGACCGTTTGTCACCTTCTTGATTTCAGCTTCGTAGTCAGTGCTCCGGGAGGAGAAAATGTGGGATGCTTTTATTCCTTGTGATCTCAAGTAGCCCCGTTTTCGCTCATTCCCCGCTGTGGCAACCACCGTGCAACCGACCCCTTGCAAGTTTGAAGAGCGCAGAGACCAACTGCTCCGGAAGCTGCGTGGATGAGGAGCAGGTCAGTTGGCTTGATTTTTGCCACCTCAATGAGGCAATAGAAAGAAGTTAGAAAGGCGGTTGGGAGCGTCGCAGCTTCGCAAAAACTCATGTCTGGCGGAACTCCCAGCACCACCTTTTCGTCCACAATTTGCCGGCTGGGGAAAGGAGCAGAGTAGACATCCAAGTTGGAACCAAAAACGGGATCCCCTTCCACCCACATTTTTACAGAACTTCCGACTCGTCTCACAACCCCCGCAAATCCAAGCCAACACTGTTGCAGGCAGCAAACTCGGGCTGGGTTTGAGAATGCTGAATACTTCCCTGAAATTGAGACCCGCTCTCACCTCCACCTCGATCTGGTTGGACCCAGCTCCCCGCTGGAATGGAACAAAGCTCAAATCCGCTATGGATTTCGTGGCTGGAATCAGCAGCTGAAATCTTTCAGAGGAAAGAGGAACCCTCAGGGAACGGTTGAGGGGGAAATGCTCCTCCAATCTTGGAACTTGGCGGGTTCCATTTTCATCAAAGGAGACAATTATCTCCGGCTCCACTTGTGTGTTTAAAATCTCGCTCATGACCTCTTCTAAAACTCGTTTCTCCTCATTTTCAACATTGATGCAGCGGCAGTCCAGCTGAAGAGCCTGATGCTTGAGGGATTTCACAAAACTGAATACTGGGAGGATGGAATCCCCATTGGAGCCCCTTTTGTAACACAAAGTTTGGAATTCCCCATCAGATTGAAGTAAGCTCTTGCTCATTAGAAAAGGTCGAAGGAGATCCTCTGGGATTTGAGTCCTCAGCCAGACTCCAACAGTATTATTCCTTTCAATTTTTTGATGAGCTGCCCACAAACGTAGTCTCTCTAAATTCTTCCTTAGAGTAAACTTTGTTTGTTCTTTGTTTTCTTCAAAATTTTCGCCAACTTCCACACTAATCACTTCGTTTCCTCCATCCTTCAACTTTTCCAGGAGGCGATTGGAAAGAGGGGACTCTCTTGAGTGAAATAGGAGCCAAGTTGTGGATGAAGCAGATTGAGATTCAGGATCAATGACAACTGCTTTTTGTTTCCAAACCTGTTCCCAAGCCCCGGAATCGCGTTTGTTTGCTGCTCAAGAACGGATTCCAGCGCTTTTGGGGATGTTTTGACAACCTCCACGGATGAAATGACGGCTCTCACCAGCCCCTCCGAGTTGATGAGGAAGAGCCTTGCTTTTAGTAGCTGAGAGGAGGAATCTTCCTTCGTCAGGAAAACGTAGAGCTCATCATCCTTCCTCACTTCAGATATCCTCAGAAACTTGGTGATTTTGACGGGAACAAAGAGGGTTGTGGGCTCCTGTTCCACAATGGGAAAAGCATGAGTTGGATCATCGCATCGGAAATCAGAGGGTGCAAAATATAGCCATTTTGCTCATTCAGCAGCGGTTTTATCTTGGCTAGAAAACGCTTCCTATCTTTCCCCATCCAAAGTGTTTCAATGGTCTTGAATGAAGCTCCAAATTTGAATCCCCATGGCGCTAAATCTTTCGTATAAAGAATGTTCATCCAAACGGATGAACTCATCGGAAGAGACGGGAGGGTTTGTTGGAAATGAGTTTTGAATAGATTCAAAAACATGCAGTTCAGCTTGTAGATCAATTGGGTTTAACAAGGAAAACGAGGCGACAGCGTGCCTTGTCCAATCGTTGGATTGGGAGCGGCTAAAAACCTTGATGGAAAAGCCCTGCTCATCCTCGTCCAGAAGGGTTTGCATTTGGTAGCTCTTCCGAGGCTCCCACCGGAGAGCTGCTTCAATCACCAGGTTCTCAACTTTGAACGAGTTTTGGAGCGAGTTGGTGGCTGGCTCCAGCTGCGAGACCTATTTCCAGAAGCCAGCTCCTGGGAACAGGATGGTGGTCCCGACCTTGTGGTCAGCAACCCAGGGCAGCTGCTCCAGGCTCAGCTCGGACTGGAAGAGTTGAGTGGGAGTTGCGTTGGGAATGGGGTTGCCTAGCAACGGATGGCTGCTCTCTTTTGAGGGGAGTTCTGGCCAGAATTTCTTGCCCAAAAAGGGGTAAGTTGGAAGGGAGACCTTTTTCCTTGAGTAAAATTGATCAAACTTTCTCCAGTCTATTTTCGCCCCATTTATGTAAAGCTGAGCGAGAGTGTTGAGCAATGTGGTCCAGTCATTCCCCTGTCTTTTCAAAGAAGGGAGGCAACGTAGTGCAGCGTCATTTTCATTGTTCCGCATTGTGAGAGCTGCGAGAACCGGCTGTGGCCCGACCTCGATGAATGTTCGACAGCCGAGCTCAACTGCTTTGCGGCTGGCATCTAAAAATTCCACTCTTTCTCTCGTGTGCTCCACCCAATAGCCAGCGTCCAAGTCCTTTGCTTCAACAAGGGAGCCCCGCAAGCCGGAGATGAATTCAGGAGCATCAGCATCAGTTCTAGTTTTGATAGATGTTGCCACTTTTCTATATTCCTGGAGGATGGGATCCATATGTTTAGAATGGAAAGCGTGAGTTGCTTCCAAAACGAGGCATTTGATTTCATTTCCTTCGCAATGCTTAGCAAACTCGTCCACAACTCCAGAGTCACCAGCAACCACCGTTTGTTCAGGGGAGTTGAGTGCAGCATACTCTAAAATCCGGTTGGGATCCCCTTCCGCAAAATCTGAGAGCAGTTTGTCCACCTTTGCTTTGTCCGCCTTGATCACGAGCATTTTTCCAGGAGGCAGCGACTCAATGAGGAGACTCCTCTCAGCAACCAGCTTCACTGCATCCTTCACTCTCAAAACTCCAGCACAAACTGCAGCAGCGAACTCTCCAAGGCTGTGACCCAGCGCGTAATCTGGTTTGATGCCCCAACTTTCCCATAATTTGAGTAGGGCATATTCCACACAAAATATAGAGGGCTGACTGTAAATTGTTCTTGAAAACTGAACTGACTCGTTGTCGTTCCCCACAAGCTTGGATTTAATTTCATAGTTTTTGAAAAGTAAGCAACATGGTCAAAATGGATTTTGAACGTGGGACTGTTTCATACAGCTCCTTTCCCATTCCCGGATATTGGGAGCCTTGGCCGGTGAACAGGAAGCAGAGTTTTCCTACTTTCTCAAGATTCTCTGAACCTTTCAGAATTTTTCCGGTTTTTATCTTCTCTGCAGCTTCCGCTTGGGAGGAGGCAATGATCACCGCTCGACTGGGAAATTCTGCTCTCCCGATGTTAGCCGTGAATACAATGTCTTCAAAGCTTGCTTCCATATCTGGAGTACTCAAGAAAGTGCAATAGCTTTGGAGAAGGAGCTGGAGCACTTCGTCTGATTTCGCGGATAGTTTCAAAATATGAAGCGGGCGCCACATTGCAATAACTGGTATGAAGGCGGAAGGCTCCTGAGCAGGCGGTTCTTGAAGAATAGCATGAACGTCAAGGCCGGTAATTCCAAATGAGCTGGCTCCAGCATATCTTGGAGCTTCCAATGTTTTAGGCCATTTCCTTGGTTCGAGTGGAATAACAGCTGGGATGGCGTTGAGGTCCACCGCAGGATTGAGAGTGGTGAAGTTTCTATGAGGGGGAATGGTCTCATGAGCCATTGCCAGCACCACCTTGATTATTCCCGTGATTCCCGAGCAGGATTCAGTATGTCCCACATTCGTTTTCACAGAGCCAATTACTAACGGCTCCTTTCTACTTTTGGAGTTGTAGGCCTTCGCAATCGCCGCTACTTCCAATGGATCTCCAACAGCAGTCCCTGTTCCATGAGTTTCTACATAAGAAACGAGAGCTGGCTCCACCCCCGCATCAGCCAGTGCTTGTTTCATAGCCAGCGATTCGGAATGGACGGTTGGAGTGCCCATGCTTTGGCTGAGTCCTTCTTGAGCCATCCCAGAGCCTTTGACTAGCGCCCAAATCCTGTCCCCGTCTCTTACAGCATCGGAGTACCTCTTCAACACCAAAACTCCTGCTCCCTCAGCGCGGCCGTAGCCGTTGGCGGAAATATCAAATGTTTTGCAGTGGCCATCTTCTGACAGAATTCCACGTAGGTAGTCCTTCTCAAATGGCTCCAAGAGGAGGTTTACCCCGCAAGCAAGGGCTACTCCTCCAGTTTCTCCTCTTTGGAGACTTTTGCACGCGAGATGAACCGCAGACATGGAGGAAGAGCAAGCAGATTCGTAGCAATGCTCGGCCCTGTCAATCCCAACACGAACGAGATTCTCGCTGCCGCGCGCCAATTGAATTCCCATGTAGTTTCGTAAAACTCGGAGTAGCCAGCGGCTCTCACGATGTCCAGATAACTCTAAATTGCTCAAAAAATGGTTTATTACCTGTTCGATTAATCCTAAATTCTTCCCATGAGAAAATTTAGTTGTCCGTTTCAGTAAATTAACAATCAAAAAGTCATTTTCATTCCTTTAAAAAAATTAAATATTACAAACTTCCACACAACTCATGAGATGAAAAATTGAATGAATGAAAACGAACCCGAACAATGTTCCTTCTTTACAGGGGAAACTGCAACAATATTTGTTTGGGATGAATTCCTCCTCTCCTTCGCAAGCCAGACTTCTCAAATATTTTTCCAGTCCTAAATCCCCCCACTCAAAGATTTCACAGCAGTCCAATACTCCTGGAGAGATGGTCGAGCAACAAAAATGTCGAGTCCTTTCCCCTCCACCAAAGCCACTCGGTTGAAAGCCGCATACTCTTTGAACAGCTCATCACAGTTTTTCAGAATCATCATGGTTGGTGAGAGAAACACAATTTTTTCAAAGGACTTGAGTGAAAAAGCCGACAGCTTTGCAAACTCAGCAGCCCCCAGTCGGGACCTTAGTTGATCTTCGTCATTGATGTAGAACAACAAGTCGAATGCGAGATGGAGCGTCTCTTTTCCTTCCCTTGACACATTTTGGGAAACGAGGACAGCCACCTTCCGGCTTGAAATTGCTCTCTTCAGAGAGAAACAGAGCGTGAGCGCATCCTCCACTTCATCATCAGTCACAACGGCAGTTAGCCACAGTTGATGACTAGAACCTGTCCAAAAATATTATTTCAGTTCAAGTTCAAATACAAAATTCTATTATTTATTTTACCTTCCATTGGATGAGTTTAGCACTTTCACAAAAACTTGGAATGGCAATTGCATATAATTCCCAAACGTAGAAGTATTTTAGAAAAGTTTCACAAAGCTGGTTGTTGCAGGAAGACGTGTGATGTGTTAATAAATCGGGGTTGGATATTCTCTCAGGGTTTTATATCAGAGCGCAAAACTCCTTGGAACGGACAATCATTTTATTCGCGTAGAAAAAAATGATTGCGCAACCAATTTAGAAGTGATAGGAAATATCTACACGAAAAAGAGATGCAGAAACTATTTGAATAAACTACAGCTGTAGCTCCAGTAGTTTGATACATAACAAATATAAATTGCATGCTTGACTAACGACTTATTTTATTGGATTGATAATGGGTATAATAAAATAAGGCGTATGTTAGGTGGTCTCAACTGCATAAAAATTCATCATGGTTCAGTAATCGTGAATGTGAACCGCTGTTGTTGTTCTGAGAATTAAACACATCAACGAAAATCAAAAGTTGGTTGATCAAAATGTGTCGACATGGGTTTTGAGTAGACTGGTATGTTAATTCCTCAACTTAATGATTGATACTTTGCGCTTTATCATTTGGAGCCATTTTTATGGGTAATAACGACGACTGGTAAATGACCACCCAGAAATTAAAATAGAATGCTGCAGCATTGTAGCATTGTCCACAAATAAAATGTTTGGCTATAAACAACTTGATGAGCCACTCAGTTATACAACTAGTTGCATAACAACTTATTGACAAGTAGAAGTCATATTCATGGCAATTCAACCCATTAAAAGAATTACCAACACGATAATTATGCGGAATAAGACAAGATAGTCATTAGCTGAACTGCCAGGGAGTTGGCTCTCATTTACTCAAACTGGTTTAGTAAATAGAAATGTATTGGGCATAAAATGTGTGGCATAATTGACATGGTTGAGATCCATAAAATGTAAAATACATATCTTTATGTGCTTTGCATTTCTCTTGTAGTCACGATTACTTATGCTCGTAGTCTTGTAAATTCCCCAATAAAATCACAGAAAGCAGAACTAGTTCTCTTCGTCTGTCATAAAACTTTTATTCAATAATTATTTAGATTTTAGTGTTCTAGTATTCAATTCGGATTCTTTTTCATGCAAATTTAGACAGAACAGAAGTTTGGAATGCTAGAATACATGCATTTAGTGAGCACGCATCAGTACCATGAGCTTCAATCAATCGACTCTTTTTCTGCAAATGATAAGCTACTGAGCCGCGAGCATTTTCTTGGACTAGGTTACGTTGGCAGTAGTGGAACACAAGATTTTAGCGTGTATGTAGGTCAGTGAGACAATTGAGAATGCATGAAATGAGGAACAAAAGAAATGAAGACAAATAACATCGTTTTGGCTATTTCATTTTGAATAGGGTGCAGTTCCACTTGTATCATTCATCTATGTCCATTCATCTTTTGCATTACATGGGAATCATTCATGAGACTTGACATGAATTTTCTTCCAATAACACAATTTTTCCTCATATCACAGGATTTTACGCAGCGTTCATCGGCATCCATCATGACAGCATTTTAGCTGCAATATTTCAAAGTCTGACGGTGCTAGGAGCAGATGATAATGGGACGGGAGTCGCAGTTTGGCTCGAGGTTTTAATACTCATTTTCAAATTTGACATATACATGTTTATTGAAAGTTTAATGCTCTTTTATGCAAGGCTAAAAAATCCATTTTTCATTTCATGTAACCTGCAAAAAATTTCTTTCATATAAGTCAAGTAAAAGGACATGAATGGTACATGAGAGGAAATATTCATGTACATGAGACATAAACTAGCTACAAGTAACGACTGGCAACCAAAGAACTTAAATACAAATACAATGCACATCTCCATATAAACCTTATGAAGTGTGATATGTCGATTTTTTGACATCATGGCGTACCATGTTTCCATATAAATTACAAATTTTTAACTGAAATGGATGGTGGTCTAACTGAATATTGATATCGGCAAGTTCTGAGCTCGCGTCGGATTGTAAAGGATTCTGTTCAGTTACTAAAGAGACATGGTACGGCAAGAGTAAAAAAATCGACATATATTTCAAGCTGGATCGACCTTCTAGTTCTATTTAAGTTCTTTGCTGGCAACCGACTTATTTTAAGTAAATGGAGATTTAGAATAGGTTAATATGAAAAATATCAACGCTCTTCAAATATTGCAACATAGAGCTTCAACAACAGCATTCATGAGCTTCAATGCAAACATATTGGTATTATAAAAATGATTTATTTTGTAAAATTTGTTTAAAAATTGTAGCTTTAAGCGAACAAAAGAGAGAGAAAACGTTAAAACTAAAGCTCCACATCTAGTAATGGACGTCAGTTTAGTTTAGTAGTTCAGGCTGGAAGAGATTTTTTAGGCCTTTGTTTCCACAAAAGCGGAAAAAAATCATAAGCTTTGCTCCAACAAAATTGCTCTTTGGTGTAAAAGTGAAAATTGAATAAATTGAGAGCTTTATTTTGCCACAATTCCCATTCCAAAATTTTGCGTATGTTTGAAGTTACAGTATGGTAAACTCTGGTAAACGCTTACCGGATTATTAGTTTACAAATAGTAAAACGTCAGCTAGGTTTTTAGGTGGATGGCATTGCACCGGAAGTATACTTGTACTGTTTCTGATCAATCTGAAAGAAGAAAGTACTGGATAAAGTAAATATCATGAAAACGCTGTCACATCATTGTGAAGCGTTTTTAAAGTGATAACCGAACAAAAAATTATCTTGATGATGTTGAGTTTTAAATGGAGGTGCTATGTATTACGTGTTACATTATAATATGCTTCATTTTTGTTCAACTTGAGTAAAAATTAAATTAAATCGTTGTTATTCAGAGCTTCAATGTTAAGAAATGATTGAAACCTCGGTTTTATGCGTGCACATCTGACATAGCAAAAATGAATTATTACTTTCATCTCTCATTAATGTTGAGGTTAGCTGATTTGCAGAAAAGGAACAATCAATGAAATGACATTCACCATTGCCAATTTGGAATAGCAGAACAAGACCAAGACAGGAAGGATGTGTTAAAAGATAATGGAAAATCAGCAAATCCACATTTTACTTTTAATTCCTGACTACTCTCGCTGTTTTCTTTTTTGGAATGGTACGTAGCTGTGTACACCGTCTTGAGTTTTTTTTATCATTCATTCCACGAAAGGCTGAAATAAGGAACTCTTACCTTTTTGTTTTAGCAGAAGGATATAATTCGTTGGTTCAGTTTACACTTTGTAATGAACGCTTTATATGGGTAAATTAGCATCAAACAAATGGCATGCTTTACTACTTGAGGAATGTGCACCTTTGTGCCAGGTTTGGATACGATATTATTGGTAATAGTATGAAATCCTTTCACCGGGTGCTTTCATGTTAATAACTTCCGGTGACTTGTTCTAGTAAGTCTTTTAGTAGAGTTTTTGATAAAGTCAGTTTATTTCTCATTAAATTGCCACACTCACTCTTACAACCAATTCAACTCCCTTGTCTTTTCAGAGTACAGCCTCGTTTACACGATGTATACAGGAGAAAGCTGACGTTTCTGTCGTATGCATAATAGATGAAGAAAACTTGATATTCGGACAAAATCAATTTTTGCGGAGACATGTTTAACTTTAGATGCTACACACAATATTTAACCTACATATTAAACATTAAATTTTGATTACAACAAAACTAACTAACTAACTCTTCCAAGTAGTTGTAATAATTTACTGAAGAATGTGATTCTACAATAACTGTTTTTGAAAGATCATGCTTTTTGTTTTTCAAGGTTTGCGCCAACCTTATTTTTTTAAATCAATGTTTCATAATTTCTTGAAGTCAGTTTTACAAGTACTTTCACTTCAAATGCGGCTTGCGGTGGAATAATACGTAATTCGACATCAACGTTCCCCGAACTAAGACTTTTATTACGTTCTGATTGTTCCAGAAAGGTCAGAAAAGCTTTTCGAGCACTTTTGCGTTCGTTCTGCCTTAAAATCCTTCCGCTCCCCCCGCGTTGAAATCGTAGAAATGTTGGCACTCGCATCTCCTCAATTTGGGATTGGTTGTTTTGGGAAGCCATAGAAACAAAGCCACAGAAGATTGCGTTGTTGAAGTTGGAAGGTAAAAAGATTTTGTAGTAATAATATTTTGGTACAGTTGTACGCTGCTAGATTATTTTAGCTAACCAATACTATAGATAATAATCTTAAACTACTATAAATTGAGGTCAAGAGTCAATGCCAGTAGGGGAACAATTTCTTAGATAGCAGTTTTTTCACAGAATACAAAAACTAAAACCTGCAACAACAGAATTAATAGAGTTACGAAAAACCATGACATGCTTTCTGGAAAACTGGCATTACTCAAGTAGTTTGCTTTTGAGCAGAAGTTTGGAATACAATGCGATTTGAAGTACCTATTTTTTCAATCATAAAAATGTAACTTTTGATGACGATGATGATGAAGAATGTAGATTTAACTATAACTGTTCGCAGAATAAAATAGGTGCTGTGTTGCAGGAGTTCCAGGCACAACAACACTGGTAAATTCGGTGGTGACATGACATGCCATATAATTTTCAGTTCCCATACAGAAAATTTGTCTAACAACTCGACATATAAAGGTACATAAGGTATATTATTATACCCGTTTCTGTCGAAGTTACTCTATTTTCTCTCATTAATAACAATAATATTATAACCATGTCACGGAACGAATAACCCGTTGTTGAGTTCACGTTCTGTTCACTGATCACTTCGACTAATTTAGTAAGGCTGCAACAAACCACAGAGGCCATCCGAGTTGAAATCCCGAAACCTTTATTACCGGAGCGGTGCTTAGGCCAATGACACCAGCAGGCGTATTATTTTCAGAAAAATTAACCACAGTAACATAATTATTATTAGAACACGCAAGCATTCAAAGAAAATATAAAACATGTTTTCAGGTTGGCAAGTGGTTCAATCTGTAATTTTCAACCCAGTACAGTGGTAGGTATAGTAAAAATTCATCCAAAATTCAAGACTCAAAATGAAAATAAAATTACAGCATCGTGTGTTGATATGGAATAAAAGCTGTCTTTGCATTATGTACATATTGATAAAAGTTCCTTACAAACAATGAGTCACCAATTGTTTGACACTCGTGGAAAAGCAGATAAATTACTATATCTATGGAATCCCATGCGGTCACTAAACTATGCTCCTGTTTTAAATGTATAATACACAATATGAAATATTGGACACACAACTTTGTCCGTTTTTTTTCAAAATTTGCAGCACTTCCAACTAGAGAGTAAAATACTGCTACAATTACTGCAACGAGAACATATAGCTTCAACTCCTTAAAACTTGATGGATTATTGTTGTCTAATTTGCACATGAGCCGAGTGGATTTGAACACATTATTTATAAAAAATAAAAGCTTGAATGAAAACTGCCGACTGCCACTTCTCTTTTGACTCTCATCAACCAAATACCTGCTTGGAGACAGAGCACACAGTTTCAGAATTACTAAATTGTGGCCGAAAGTCCATTTTACCATGAATCTTTAATTGAACGATATTGCTCGTTTTTATGAACTAATTATGTCGATGACATCGAATTGTACTTAAGAAATTTTTTTTGAAAATTTATTGAATCAGCTTGGGTGTGAATAGCTCTAAAAACTATCAAAAACCCATGATTGTGATGAATTAGATTAATTACTAAGCAGTTGCGCATTGTTCCAATTTAAAAAAAAAAATACCACGTTTATCTCCGACTTTTCTTCCCCAGGATACCGTTGAAACCAAAAATTGATCTAATGCGGAATTCTTGTAATAAATAATTGAAGTTGGGAGGTTCTAAAATGACAGCGGGTAAACCCGTGAGGTAAAATGTTGGGGCTGAATATTTATTAATAAAAAAAAGGTCCATAGGGTTTCAGTGACAACTAAATACAAATGAGTATGTCGTATTTCTGTATTTGTAACATTTTAATGGATATGTACCCTAACCCAACATTTTACTTTACTGGATTACTCAACTTCAATTATTTATTACAAGAATTCCGCATTAGATCAATTTTTGGTTTCAACGGTATCCTGGGGAAGAAAAGTCGGAGATAAACGTGGTATTTTTTTTTTAAATTGGAACAATGCGCAACTGCTAGTAATTAATCTAATTCATCCACAATCATGGGTTTTTGATAGTTTTTAGAGCTATTCACACCCAAGCTGATTCAATAAATTTGCAAATATTTTTTCTTAAGTACAATTCGATGTCATCGACATAATTAGTTCATAAAAACGAGCAATATCGTTCATTTAAAAATTCATGGTAAAATGGACTTTCGGCCACAATTTAGTAATTCTGAAACTGTGTGCAGAGGAAGAGTTTTAGCTAGTATTCCCATTATTGTATCTTTTGATGTGCTTGGCTTGAGAAATTCACATTAGAAAAATTTTGTAGATGCGGAATCACCTAAAATCTGTATGGATAGGCACTAATGTATGGGATTCGCCCGATCGGTATCGTTCGTCAAAGCATGTTAGGCATGATGACACAACTCTAGAATAAAGTAGTTACAAAAGCGAACTTTACATAATTTTGGCTGGCTAAGATTTGCACGGGCAGCTGTGATTATGTGAAAATGGCCTAAAATATACTCTCTACGACGGCCAATATAATTGGATGTATTATGGTATTGAAATATGAACTTTCTGAGGAATGAATGAAGAAAAATATACACACTTGAATTGCTTATGCTTAATTATTTTCCTCATAAAGATTCGTTTGCTAAAGAAAGTTAGTTTTGTTATTTTCTAATTTTTGCTGACCAAGGGCACATAGCCAATTGGATACTAAAAGACATTGGTAATTAAAGTTAGTGGCATTCCATTTTATTCATCTATACTCGAGATTCCATTGTACTATGATTTAACACCCAACTTTTTCTCGAAATAATTACACCTCATTGTTATTGTTTTTAAATAGTTTTATATGTATTTTTTGACGTAGAATCCGATAAAAGTACTTTCAGCTTCGTAACGTTAACGGAAAGTGAGCTATTCTTTAAAAATTCAAATTTTGAAGCTGTCACCGCACATTTTCATTTCTACAAATATGTTACAGACTAGGTTGCACAGATCTCGAGCTACATGGTTATTTCCAACAAAATTGCGATCATTTTGACACCAAGAACAGGTTTGGGTGCGCGCGAGCTATGTGAACATTGTGCCTGAAGATAATGAATTTGTGACACTATCGAACTTTCTCTCAAATTGGCTTCGGACCATATTATGTACGTTTCCAAATAGTTTTATATGTATTTTTGACGTAGAATCCGATAAAAGTACTTTCAGCTTCGTAACGTTAACGGAAAGTGAGCTATTCTTTAAAAATTCAAATTTTGAAGCTGTCACCGCACATTTTCATTTCTAAAAATATGTTACAGACTAGGTTGCGCAGATCTCGAGCTACATTGTTATTTCCAACAAAATTGTGATCATTTTGACACCAAGAACAAGTTTGGGGGTGCGCGCGAGCTAGGTAAACTTTATGCCTGAAGATAACGAATTTGTGATACTACCGCACTTCTTTGCAAAATAGCTTGGGACCGTATAAGGTAAGTTCATAAATGCATTTTTTGACGTAGAAATCGATAAAAATACTTTATCTACGCTTAAATGGAACATGGAT
>LJIJ01004889.1:0-13293 GCA_001718145.1 Orchesella cincta
GCGGCGGGGCTGAAACGACCCCCGCTGTCCGTTTGATACACTTTTTTGGCAACTTTAAAGAGTGACCGTTCCTCACAACATTGCTATCCATAAAAACGCCTTTAGTGTCTCAAAGTATGACAAAAAAATTCATACCCTAAAGAAGCCTATGAGACGAAATGTTGGAATTTCTGCGACATTGTGTAGTGTACTGTTTAGGCAATACGTTCCCATATAAAATGCATGGTGAAGTACCATGAATGTATAGAGGGGACAGAAAATTATGCTCATCAGCCAAGAGAAGATTGGCTTTCGTAAGTTTTCGCTGTACATGCATGAATGAGTTTACAATAATAATTATTTAAAACGTTTTGTGGCAATAAATAAGAACTCTGGTAAACCACATTTAAAAAATTCGCAGCTTGTTATCTATTTTGCTTTATTTTCCAAGTAATAATTTTTTCGTGTCTTTCCTGAACTGATTTCCTCTTAAACAGTAAATAACAAAATTAGCTGAAGAATTTAATGCATTCCATACCAAACAAGTTAAATAAAGCTCTCTATACATAACTCTGTTTACGTGCACCATAAACATCGCACAAATCACACCACGTTACAAAAGTAAAAAACTCACAACAGGTAAAAACATTTTGATTGGTTGTATCGCATTAGTTTGAGTTGAATTTAGCTCAATTCTTGATTGTTTGAGCTCTTTAATCTTCCGATATGAAAGAAAATTAAGTATTATTAAAAGTGGTAAAGGTACTCCAAAATCTAAATGGTCATGTACGGCGAACATAGCCTCGTAGAAAATGTTCCACCATTTAGCCTCCAAATTGAAATATACTGAATTCCTTGCAAACTGGAATATCGCTGTAAACGTTTTAGTTACAAAAGATGTTCCTGCACGTGGAAAGTTGAAGATAATTGCCAAGAGTTATAGGTATCAAGGGAAGCATTACTACTCTTCTCCATGTAAACCATTCCCGAGCTCTCAAAGGATAAGCTAGTCCAATGTAGCTGTAGACTGTTATCACAACGGTTTGATGTGTCGACAAAGAGCGACTGAAGAAAAATGCCATGTTGCCAATTTGAATGAAATAAATGGCATTCCCTCCACCACGATCTATCCACGCTTCTAAAAAAAAAATAATATAAAAACTTCATCAAAATTCAAGAATTCAGAGCAAGTTGTTTAAAGATCATACCGAAACAGATGATCAAACTGGTTCCTCCAATTACTGCAGAAATGCACGATAAAATATCAAAACTGCGGAACACTAACGAGGAAATGAACTGTCTTCGTTTTCGAACTCTTCCTCTGAGAACAATGATAATCAACATATTTGTGATGGCTCCAAAGACTCCAATAAGAATAAGAATTATCCAGATCACAATAGCTGCAATATGACTCACACCACCAATGTCGTTCATTGATTCTCCACTCAGAAATTCTCCCATTTGATAACATTCTACGCATATGGATGTATTCAATTTTGAGCAATCTTGACCTCTTGACTCGCCTTCAGTGGGGAAATCAATTATAAGGCCCATATAATTGCTGGAGGTTTGGTTCCTCATTGCAACAAACTATTCTGCACATGACTTCACTGAACTGAAAATAACGAGACTAAAATAAAAATGAGGAAAGTAGGACAATTTCCGCGTCCTTCATCGTTCACTAGAAAAATGTGAATGAACTTCCCAACAAATGTATGAAAATAAAACTAATTTCAGAGAATCACAATAAAAGTGGTTTGACTTATTTCAACTGAACTTACAGCAGTTTTCCTTTATGTTTCTTGGAGGTATCCTCTGTTACTTTTTGTTACTGCTCCTGTGGTTTCCCGTAACGTCAGTAAAATTTCTAATACAATATTCATTACAATTTATTTTAAAAAATTCACAATTTTTAAAAGCTGTCATATATATACAGGTTTTTAAAACAACTGGGTTATTTACGCTCCGCCCGTTCCATTTGGAACCATAAGAAAGTAAACCCTTCAAATAGTGGAATAACGGTAATATGACGCAAACCACGAGCATGCGACAAAATACCGTACGTAAAATGACTCATTTTCCGCAGCATACTGCTAGCAAAGTAAATTATATAATGCAGCTAACGTGACGGCTGTCGTTTCAGAAGAAGTTGAGCTCACACATTTTTTTGGGCACATATCCCGTTAAAATTGGAATGTAGAAAGCTAACAATTGACGTCAAATACCGTAAGAATGTTTAACTAGAACTTATATATTGTGCATCAGAGTAAAAGTACTAGCTACTGGAAAATAAAGAATACGAGGTGTTTTTTGAACTTTTTATGCCGTAACCTGAAATATTTCTAGAGTACATTAGTTCAGTTATTATCACGATTCAATGGATGTAGAGATTTGTTTTACCTTCCGCAAAAACTGAGAAGAAATTAAATGTGTCGGCATATGCCCGATAACGCACCAGCAAATTCAAGAAGCAAATAATGTTTTATTGTTTTGGGTAGATGTGTGAGTAAAGGAAGTATAAAAGGAGCTAGCTCACCAGTTGTAGCCTTCATATGAAAGTTCCAAGATTTTTGCAAATTTATACTCAAAATAAAAAGTACAGCTCAGATTGCAAAATGGCAAAGAAAAAACCCGCTAATTAAACGATTTCTAGCTTCGATATCTAAACCAATTTAATTTGTGAATCAAATTAAGTACAGTGTCTCTCAAAACATCAATGTCAAAAGTTGGATTATATATTCTTTAGTAGCGTAGAATATGACACCATGCTTACTTTTAACTAAAATCAACCTCAAATTTCAAATACTTTTTATTTTCATCAAAACTTCGAATTAAAATAACACTAAAACGCTACCCTGGAAGATTGATTAATTTACATTTAACAGTTTAAAAATAAAATATATTTCTTGCAAGTGTATGTTCATTTACTTGTCATACTCATTTCACTTCTCATTGAATTAAGCTTTTCTTCAAAAGTAATTTGGCAACAACTTGTTAGCATTCTTCCTGAATGTTTGACCTCTTAAATAAATAATAAAAATGATGGAAGAGTTCAGAACAATGCTTAGATAACAACGTGCAACCGGACTGATGTTGCCCAGATGTTGCGCAGAGCAGAGGAACAACAGAGACAAACGGAAGCAAAATTTTTATTGGCTGCATACCTTTTTATTCTGTAGGACTCAACTCTTTATTGTTTTCTTCAAGTCATTCAATTTCCGACACGAAAGAAGGTTGAAAACAACCAAAAGAATCAACGGCAATACCATATCCAGTTGGTCAAGCAGGGTGAAAACGGTTTTATGCCAAAATTTCAAACCATTTCATTCGTCGCATCGAATTGTATTCCAGTCTACGTAAGGTTGGAATATCAAGGCCGCCTTCGTTGTAAATATTTTATTCAACCAAAGTTACTCCAATTTGCGCAAGTTTAGAATTAAGGTGACGAGAAGAGTAACAACGGGAACCATTCCTATCCTTTTCCAACGGAACCAGTTCCGAGAGCTTAGACGGTAAGCTATTCCTATAGCAGTGAATGTGATAAAAGTCGTGAAGTGAGTTGATAAGGAAATGGCAAACAAAGCTGCGGATACGAAAGAGAAATAAAATATGTGGTAGTGAAATCTCTAAAAGTGTTCCCTTCTGCAAGTAGAAATCGAGAATTTAAAAAAATGGGTTATCGAAAGTAAAATTCTGTATGTTTATTGGAAACTACTAACGACAACTGGCAATGATAGTGGACGCTGCAAGCATAGCTGCTACACACGCAAATACATCAAACATGGCAAGAAATGTCACCAGAAAGTCAAACTGTTTCCTTTGCTCGCTCTGCTTTTCAAAACGCGGATGATGATGATGTTTGTCAGCAGCTCCAAAAATCTCAGTAATAACAACGGCGAGCAAAATTAAATAGCAATGATGTGACCTGTTCGCTCCAGTATCTGATATAAAATTCTTTAGTTGCGAAACTCGAGTAGGTTTGACATTTCACATAAACATAGGGATCTTTGGAGTAATAGTCGACGTTTTTTAAGTATGGTTACTACAAAAGTCTAATATAAGGCTCCGTGAGCACTTTTAAAAACTCGGGTTTACGTAAATCTATACTTATTGATTGATTGTTTATTTCGAAACATTAAAACGCTGACAAAATTATTACTGAATTTCATTGAAATTTTATTCGTACCTGAAACCATTGAAACAGCAAAATAGTCATGTGAAAAAATTCCAAGAATGTTTTATGTCAACTGTTAGGATACCATATTAGCCAGGGGATTTTTCAACGTACAGGATAAACAACTGAATAGACACGCGAGTCTCATAATTTTATGAATGTATGAATATTTTCTTCAGTTTAAAAATGTTAATGGATGGCTGAAAAATATATAGCATAGAATTTCACAAGTTGCTTTTCAATGAATTCGGATACGAGCACCATTTCTGCAGAAACTTGGCATAATACTGAGAAACACACAATGCTTGTTTTTCCAAGGCAAAGCCAGCAGTGAAATGAAAGCAGTATAAAAGGAGCTAACATTCCAAGTTATCACTCCAGTTGATATTTCCATTGTCGTTGTGTTAGCAAACGTAGAACTATGCAATTATCATTTTTGTTGAATTACGTACAATAGATCTGGCTGATGCTGGTTTACGAACCTTTTTAATCAATGAGAAACTATTTATATTCAGAACAAACACCGTCAATACCATTTTGAAAAACAATGCCACGTTATTTTGAGCAAAAATGTTAACAAGCAAACCATGGCTACAGGAAGCTAATTCATAAGCATGCATTCTCAATCTAAATTGGCATATACTTTTACTGTTAAAAAGGGTGAACATAACACGTTCAATGCGTTCAGGCTCATTTTTTTTTGTTTTGCGTGATAATAAAACAGTTTTAACGCCCAAATTTCAATGCAAATGTTAAACTTATATTTTAAACATGCTTCATCTTTTCAATAATCATTGCAAACATCCGAATACAATATGTAGCAATAAATTTGTAAAGATTTGTAAATTAAACCTCCTTTTGTCGAATCTAATTTTTTTGAGTCTTTAATATGATACACCAGGGCTGGTTTATCATATTCATTAATAAGGTTCGTCAATTGTATGACCACAAATATTCTAATAACTGGATGTCCGTCTCCGCCGGTATCGTTTTTACGAATGCATCAAAGTATAAAACTCCCAATATAAAAGATTTTTATTCTTACTGTCCCTACATTTACTCATAAAGTAATTTCCCTGTACATGTGCGGTTCCACAGTTCACATTCTGATAAAAATAATAAAAGAAGATGAACACTGCAGAAAAATTTAGGATTTGTGCATGAAAAAATCCCCACACGTGTTGGATTTGTTTGTCTCTTGTGTGTTGGTACATTGTTGTTCAACCAATAATAATTTTTCGGTTTGTTTTAGACTGCCATTGAGCTGTAGCTTTAATTTTAAATACTGTTGATTTACCGACTTGCTATTCTTACACAAACTCAACAATCATACAATTCAAACCAGAAAATTGAAACAAATGCATGTGTTCAATAGAAAAATGTTATGAGCAATGTTTGTCGCAGAAATCTGACATAATACTGGGAAGTCGTCAAAGTGTTTTTGTCCGCTTATTTGGCAATACAAGAAAGCAAGTATAAAAGGAGGTAGCATCACAGTAATAACTCTCAGATAAAATTCAAGTACATTTTAATTAGTTCAGCCAATATTCAAATAGTTTCAAGTTGATTATTATTAGTACATAAATTGGGAAAAAGAACATTAATAATATAAACATCCATAAGACAAGTACTTCTTATCTGTTGGTTCAAGCTGAAATTCTGTCGTCATACACAATTCATTGAAGTAAAATCAGCACAGCATTAAATTAAACTGATTACATATACTTTTTAAGTATAGAAGTAACCACTTGAACAATAATAATACGTTGAAAACCCTTTATAAACCACAAATAGTGTTGGCAACTCCACATAGTTTCAAGTTGACAATATATTGAAATGCTAGTGCTACTTTTAGTCATCATTCATTATTATCACGTCTTATTGCCAGACTATTGGTAATTGAGCATAAGACATTCATATGGTACTTTTAATCTCTGATTTTAGAGCGTTGTAAGGGAAAACTAGTCCTGAAGGAGAGTGTTTTAATTTATTCAACTGATTCAGGCGCAATACATCAGAATGGGCATCAATGTTAATATCTGTAGAAATCAGAGCTGTAGAACAGCGTATCAAAACAATGCTTTATTCTTCGTTTTTCCTGGAATGTGTTTTATAAGGTTAGAATTTAAGCAGATGGCATCCCACTAATCACTAAAGTTGAAATGTTTTTAGTCAAGTAGCAAATAAAGTACTTATCAAATCAATTTCCTCAAAAATGTATGTTATTGTATTGTAATCGGAATTCTTGGCTTCAGTACACGGTTGTTCAAAGCAACTCAACAACCTTTCTTCAGTTTTGCTTATTAGACTTCTCTTAGCCTGCAGTTTGTATACGTAATAATGATGTTGGTGTAAGGATTTGATGTTGCTACACATCTAACAGTCATGTTATTCCCATAAAAATAAAACAATGCTTTATGTGAATGAAAATCAATATGAGTACACGTTTTTCGCAAAAAGCTGCATAAATACTGAGAATTAGTCAATGTTTATTTCTTCTCGACTTACTCGGCAATTTCACTGAAGCAGGTATAAAGGAGGTAGCATTCAGGTAATAATCTCAGATCAAATTCAGATGTGCATTTTAAAGTTGTTTAATGTTTAAAAAAAGTTTCGAGTTGATTGTAAAAGCTGTTTATATTGGAATACATGACATAGAAAATGTAACATTTACAAGACAAATGCTTCTTAATTATTGGTTCAAGTTGGTTTTTCATTGCCAAAATCAGTCTCGATCTGTATTCTATCCTTCATTTGTGCTACAACGCTGGAAAATATAGAAGGGAGATAATACAAACATAACTGACGATGGAGCGGTTTTGTAGATGTTTGAGACTTTGTTGTACGGCAGCTGGTCAGAAAGTAATTTTCATTTGTGTGTCTGCTTACATTTCACCTCCAACAAGAAATTGTTTTGTGAGTTAAACCTGGTACCTAAAGGGATTTTTGAAGTTTACTTTAACAGGAATTAAAATATATACATTTTTAAAGACTGCGGCTGATTTTAGGTTGCGAAATTGTTGCAGGGCATTATATATTCAAACGACAGCAAAACAATAGTAATTAAACGTCTCCTTTTTCTAATAATAAATTAGCACAACGTTTAACACGAAATAACGTAGCTTGACCGAAGCACTACAGATTCTTTCAATAAATTGTGGCAGGTCTCCAATCACTAATTCTAGTGTATCATATATGCCTACATTCTTTTATGAATTTTTTTGCATCATATAAAAATAACTTTTGCATTTGCTGGATAGGATTTCCGTTATAAGTGATATGCATTTCAGTGGTTTTGAATCACATTATAATTATTTAAAAAATATACATCTGAATCGCGTGATAAATGACAAACCAAAAATATAAAGTTGAGTGACTCAAGTTATGAGTAATGTATGACTAACACTTTTTGGTTAGAAATTACGAAATTAGAACGGAAGCCTCGGTATAAAACCACATTAAATTTTCTTTGCAAATCTTTTTTCCAGTGAAAAATTTCGTTCCTTTACGAATTAGGAATTTAGCTGCCAACATGCGTTTTAAATTCATATGAACCAATCCATCGTGTATTTGGCTTCAATTACCTGCCTCCTAATTGATTTTCCGGAGGATCGAAGGTTCACCCGTCGAGATTGTTCCATAACAAATACAAGCATTTGCATTGAGTGTCATCATGCGGCTGGATTCTTTACTGGTGAAAGTTTGCAGGACAGACAAGGATTGGGACACTTAACTACGTTTATTCTTTGGATGACAAATATTGTCATAGGAAAGCATAGTTTGATTTTTATAAACAAATTTGATTGGATTAGATACTGCTTACAGTGCGGGCTAATTTTTTGTATCGTATTTTACAGGATCCTTTGGAGTTTTGACAAATTTGCTAATTATCCTGGTTGTCATTTCCAAAAGCGTTTGTAATAGAACCAAGTTTGATTTTCTTATTGCAATCCTTGCCGTTTGTGACTTGATGGTATGTATTCCCAGTATGTTTGTACTTACAGGTTATGAGGCTCATTATGGTGATTATTATTTTAAATCAAATATTTTATCATAAAATCAATCTACGAAAATTGTAACCAAATTTGAATTATAGAGGGCTGGATTTTGCGAGGAGAAATTTGGTACGAGTACACTACAGTGCTGGCATATGTGACGAGTTGGGTTGGTCGATCCCTTTCCACCCACATGACTTTTCTAATTGCTCTCTACTGTTATTTTGGAGTAGCCCACCCCTTACGCTCCAGAATCTGGTTTACGTTGAAGCGAATTAAAATCTTTACCGCAACAGTAATTTGTGTCTCCATAATCCTCAACATTCCTCGATTTGGGATGTATTCCGTTCAGAAAAATGCGTTTATCGAAGAAGGGATTGATATTCCGAGTTTACGAGGACTTGAATATCTCATACTTCTCCGCCACACTTGGCACAAATTTTGGTATACAACTTTGGGGCATCTTGATAAACACTTGAACTTCACGTTGCCAACGGTGATGCAGTTTTTCCTACATTTTCTAACATGTTGGAAATTAAAACAACGGAGGAAATCACGAAACCGGATTCAAAACTCCTCAAGCGAAGGAACATCACAACCGATAAAAATGTTTTTTCCGGTTATGGGATTTTTACTTATTTGCAACAGTTGTAGTTGGGTTTTGGTCGCAGTTGGATTTTATTATAGGGTATTTTACAAGGAATTTTCAATGATTCATGCGATGCTTAATATTCTTAATTGTTCGGTCAATTTTGTAATTTACTATGTGAGAGGAAAGAGTTTTAGAAAGGACGTAAAAAACTTATCAATCTTTAGAAAATAGATTCTTATAAACCAAACCCTACTATATTAAAAATTTGAAGTAAAAATTAAATGCAGATTTAAGTACTAAATAAGCGACCAATAAGCGTTGGTCAGAATGTGGTCGGCGGCTTTACAAGCTGAACTAAAACTTTATTTGATTGCAAAGTCCAATTCCATTAATTAAGTTATATTGGCAAATTGCCAATGGCAATAATCATGACACACATGAGCTCATATACGACCGCATTTTAAGAATGGTAAATTTACTGACTAAATAGCTGACATAATAACCCATGTCAATGGTGAATTCTAAATTAGCAATTCATCACCATGCGTGAGTTTAAACCAGTTAATTAGCCTTTATCGCTTATATAATAATATACATTTACATATATATGCAAACAAATTTTACTGCACATAAATATGTGATTTTAGGATCCAACCCTACTAAGCATGCTGTGGTTTGCGGTTATGCATTTTTTGATATGGGTATTATGGGTATGCAGAAATGCTTGTTACTATTATCTGATAAATTCCATTTAGGACTGTTGGTGTTGAGTTAATTTCAACTGCAGCTACAACTGTGACGTTATTCAGTCGAAAGCTACTGCGGTGCTAATGCAAGCGTATGAACTGCGAATTCAAATTGTATTGGATTGAAACCAGATTTAAAAACCTTGTATGAGATCAAGTTTGCTTCCATAAATTTTTCGTGCAATGAACTCTACTAACATTTTCTATGGGTTTCCCTTGTATTCAAAATATCAAGTTGGACGTCTGCTTCGCAAATGGTCCTTTAGACAGTTTTTCATAAAATGTGGGCGGGTGTATTCAAACCCGCTTATCATATTACCAAATCCTACGCTCTTAGGATGGATGTACATTTAGATACACGCGGTGAGGAAACTTACATACAAAATGTACACGTTCCATCCTTTAACTCAGTTTATGCAAAAATGAAAATGTAGCACTCATCTGTTTTAATCTACATTAAAGTTTTCATGTTTTATGTAGAAGAACCATAGGTCTTATTTTGTGGATTATGTGTAAATTCAGCAGATGTGTAATATTGAGTTTTTTTGCAAAAACTAAAAACGTCATGATGTCAGTTCTGCAGTCAGATTGCAGAACTGAAGCCTTTCTTTGGCTCATACAATTGGTGTGTTGATTCCTTGGTGTAAACATTATGAAAAGCAACCAATCTATGTACTAGTTTTCTTCTTCCAGCCTAAAAAACCTTACAATGATCAAGGTTTAATATTTTGTAGTAAGTGTCTTCCAAAATCTCATTTTTAATTCCTTTCCATAATCATCTTGTCAGCAGACCGGAACGCAATAACTTTTTGGAAACTTGAGATAAATTCTGTAGTTATTTTAAAATGTAAAATTTAGAATGAAAAAAGTTTATTAGAATTCGAATCCCCTCAAATGACAATGTGTAATAGAAAATTGTTCTTGTGGTTACAAAGGACACAAATATACACGTATCGATAGCATCTTTAGCAAATCAACTGAATTTTTATGATTTCAAAATTTATTTCAAAAAATGCACAATAATTTGAAAAGCATTTACATCAAAATAAAAACTACATGTTGCCCCCAAAACATCCTTTTTGTTTATAATTTGTAAACTTATCCATTTTATTCATTAAAAGATTTGAGCATGAAGTCATGTGACAAGTACTAATACATACACGGTGATTAAAATGTTTTCAGCGGGTTAATGTTGTAAAGCAATTTAGTTCAGGAACGACAGTCAGTGTTCAGACCATAAATATATGGTCCCGGACCATTAATATATGGTCCAAATTCACCAAAAATGGCGTTTTTGGTTTCAAAAATTTTGTAACAAGAATTGTGAAGGAGTAACAACAATTAAAAATCGGAATTATAAACTTCATAAAATTAAAGATTTTTTCACCGTGCTGATTTTTTTTCTACCGTGCTTTTTTTGAGAAATTGAATTTTGAAGTTTTTTGAACCGTTTTGGATCATATATTTATGGTCCTGGCTAGACCATATATATGTGGTCCGGGACCATATATTTATGGTCTGAACACTGACTGAACGAGTTGATCATTAACATATATTCTTATTCGATAATATTTATTTTCTTCACAGATAAAACGATATAATGTTTATATCATTTCTTAGTTATTAGGTGCATGATTTGAGTAAAATATGTTTATTTTATATGAAGGACTAAAGTTAAGGCAATGTGATTTAGAAATTGTATTAATCCAGAACACACATTAATGTGGATTTAACTACATATGTGTGCTAAATCAGAATAAACTGAAATACTTTCAAAAGGGAGCTTAATAATCGATATCTTGCTATTTACGTAACTGCAGAATGTATGTGCCAACTACAACCTCACGTATAATATCTGACAAACTTTGAGTAATACAAGTAGTCTGATTTCTTAAACCTAACTTCTTCTAAAAATTACAAGTCATTAGAAAGTTAACGTTCGTGTACGGCTAATTTTTAACCACCTTAGCATCAAATACGACCACTATAGTCCTGCATTTACAATTTCGTTAGTATAAAATGGTTACGGAAACACGTTTATACTAAAACTCTGGCGGTTTAAATAAATAGAACTTACCAAAACCTTTGACAAAAATGCCTCGTACTCGTTCTACATATTTTACAACAATTCCAATAGAAGATTACTTATTGTTATACGTCGAAAAAAGTTTACTGGCGTATGAAATCCCCATTCATCCCATCCCCATCAAGTCATTAATTCTAATCAATGAAGGACCACAAATCTTTAATAGTTCGAAAACTAAATTTCCTCATGCTGTGTAAAGATAAACGAAAAATTTGGAAAATGTTTAAAAACGACTGCCTGACTCGAGGTTAGTGTGCTATACTTTCAACTATTATTTGAACTACGCTGGGCCAAGGAATATATATCTGTTCAGCAGGCGCTTTCATTTGAATTTTCGTTTGGTTTGTTATGGACCACTCGACGTCTGTAGAAGCTGAAGTAAAAGTACATAGTTTTGTGTCTTGTTTTCCATAAGTTTGTAGGGAGGGTTTGGAGAACTGCTTAACTCAATATTTTTAAGTGTATTATAACCTTGGCCAGTACTTAGTATTAAATTATGCAGACTTCACTTCAGCTAACAATAATTTGTTTCTTCAAGCAAAAACCATAAAACAAACTCGTTAGGTTACTCTTTCAAAAGGCAGGCAGAACATTGATTTCGTATTAGAGCATGATATAAAACTAAGTCGATTGTTGCTCCGGCCTAATAATCCGTCCTCGTATTTTATACCTTGCACGTTTGACCCGAAAAGTTTGTATCCAATTTGTAATCAGTTTAATCACCCACCTGCACAATTGCAGACTCGAATAATAAACTACTGCAACAAAATTGAGTCTTACTTCAAGACAAAATGCCAGCAAAGAAGCTCCCATCAATCCCGACAACAGTGCAATCATAGCAAGGATTTTGGGTTTGTTTACCGTATCAGGATCGCCTCTCACTTCCGTATAAGGAAATTTCTCCGGAGCTTTAGATGCCACATTGACCAGTCGTTCCATTTGTAGAATAATCCAGATGCCTCAATTCTTTCCATAGTTTCTTTCAGCCAATATTGATTTTCAGTTTTTAAATACGAGAAGTGTGGAATATTTGAGAAGGTTTGTGGGAGCCTGAAACATTCAAAATTCTTGCTAAGGTTCAATCGCATCATATTGGAATCGAACGGCAAATAAAATTCTGCGCGCTGAGTTAAAAAGAAACTGCCAAGCTTTGTACTGTTCGTCAACAAAACTAAAAATTCATAGTGTTCGATAGTATTTTTAGCTACTTCAAAACTTTCCTCGATAGATAAATTATACGATTTGAATTCATTTTCAAAACTCTCCTGTGGAGACATGGAGTTAATAGGTAGATTAAAAATGATTTTGTATCCATTCTTCACGAAATCCTTTAGAGTTTTTATTGGCTGTTGTGATGGCAGTGTACTGTTATAATGCTCGTAAATCCATTCGAATAAAGTTGCGAGAGATGAAACCAGTGAACATATCACAACGAAATGTCGAGTTTTTGCAGACGCACCGATATGCTCCCAAGGAATCCGATTTGTTCTCCCTACTACTAGTTCAAGTGTATGATGGTCTTTGTAGGAACGAAAACGGCAAACACTAGAATGATCAAAATCCCAATCCATATTTCAAAGTAAATGGTTCATACCAGACAGAAAATTAAACCAGTGTTCAGTTCTGCTCGCTTCAATGGACAGAAGATAACGGTTTCCGAGCGAAACTAAAAAAACTGCATCTGAATATCGAGTAAGAGAGATGGATTTAGAATAACCCGT
>LJIJ01004890.1:0-13290 GCA_001718145.1 Orchesella cincta
AAATTCTATAAAAGCAGCCAGATTGTTTCAAAAATCGTGTTGCATTATTCGTACAGGCTACGCAGGCCTCATCGAAAAGTTGAAACGACGTTGGCGTTTGGCAGCTGATTGACACAATCAGCTTCTTTATTCCCTAGTGTTGTTTGAGATAAATAGTTAATGGGAATTTGTTTTTCCTGCAACTTTCCACACATTCCGGAAAATTATGCTAAACTAATCCTAAAATGACCATTCTCGCTGGTAGAATCTGTGGGAGTCTGGTTATGGTTAGTAACCTTACAAAATTTTCTGTCTTCTGTATTTGAATCGAAGGTAATAAAAGTTTCGTTTCTATTTTTCCTGTAAATAGTTGTAAAATATGTCTGCTTTTTTGTGCACTTCCGTTATCATTAAATAAATTCATGAAAAAATTTGTCTTCAAAAAACAATATTTTTCGCAAAAACAGAAATCCAAGAGGAATTACATGGCCACCCAGGACATTTACGAAATGAGAAATTATTATTTAAATGTTGTACTTTAATAGATTTATTTATCTAAAACGACAGGATATGTATTTTTACAATTAGTAAAAACTCATTTTGCAATTTAAGTATCTGAAAGCTGTATTTTATGCAAGCATTCTTGGACATAAATGTAGAACTTATTAATGAAATTGTTATCCTACAAATGCCAGTAACTCTGACTTTTCATATCAGGCGAATTCGCCACAACGTTTTAAAATGCACACCATGTCAATTCAATCACTCTATCTTTTTGACAATTGATCGGCGTACAGATCACATGAAACTTAAACTCTTATTTGATAGGAAATGTAGCGAATATGTAGCAAACAACAGAAATATACGTACATAATTACAATGATTTGTGATTTCATATCGAATTAACCATCTTGGTGCTTATTATTTTCCATTTACAAATTAATTGCATACAATCATAATAAATTTAAAAGGGAATGGCACATTAAAAAACCCCGTAAAATTATAAAAATGAATTCCCAAACTGCATTTCCATTTTCACGTTGATTATGAAAGTTTTGGTTATTCAGGTTCGCAATTCGTTCTTTATGCATTTTGTGGTAGTGGTAATTTACCTTAAATCTATACTTGCGACACATTAAAAAATATGACAATGGAGTTTTAATTCTCAGCAATTGTAAACAATCGCGTACATCATAATTATGTCCACACATAATCTAGTGAAATGCAGGGAAGGGAAACTTTAAGTTGCGTTATTAAATGACCTAATTAGAACTATTGTCTAAAATGAAGTTTCTTTTATTATCTGACAATGAGCTCATTATAAACAACTCGCACAATGGAGTGACGTTGTTTAGAGATCCCATTAAAACACAATCAAACTGCTTCCTCATTGCTTTTGCTAGTTGGTGAGTTTGTTCTTGTGAGTTCAGTTCTTAAGTATTAAACAAGTCAATCACTCAAGGTTTCATTACTTTCAATTAATTTCCACTAAAAGTATCATATCAATACTAAACATGTGGGACCCAGATCAAAACGTAGTATCACCCGATTTCATCCAGTTTTTCGATTCATACAGGCAGAAAAACCCAAATATATGGGATAGCTCACTTTGCTTACTAGCTCCTCTCCATTGGAGACTGTTAAGCAGGGTTATATACGCGTAAGTCCTGAAGGAGGTTTTCAGAAAATCTAGATAATATCGAAAAATGTTGTTAATAGGGACGCAGCAAATGGGCTCATTACTCTGAGCCTTTTATACATGCACAAGAGCACAGGGCTAAGAAAACACTTCAGCTTAAAGGTTTTCAAGAGAGATGAGGATGACTTCATCATGTTTTGCTGGAACGACAGATCAACATCTTTTGAGGGAAACCCTCCCAAGATAAAAATAGCTACTTTTATACTAAACCCTTGGGAAATAGCGTG
The DNA here is from genome assembly GCA_001718145.1 of Orchesella cincta. Classification (NCBI taxonomy): domain Eukaryota; kingdom Metazoa; phylum Arthropoda; class Collembola; order Entomobryomorpha; family Orchesellidae; genus Orchesella; species Orchesella cincta. The sequence goes on from LJIJ01004890.1 coordinate 1,906, forward strand.
AATGAGGTGTTTCGTATTAAGATGGCTTGGAAAATAGGTGTTTTAGCCAGATATGAGCTTATTTCGGAACGAAATGACAAGCTGGAATATCTTCAAAAGTAAGTACAAAAAATATATTTTTAATTTTAATGCAAAAATTAAACCAAAATTTTCGTAAAATTTGTAGCGAGTTGGTTAAAGCTCAAAATCCTTGGGATAAAACCTTCCTCAACCGATTGCTGGCGCAGTGTAATGCATCCAAGATATCTGCCCTCCAAAATTTGCAGCAGCAATCATGGAATTCAAGCAACTCCCATCTTGTTTTTGTGGCCACTCACATCCACAAGTCTTTAGTTAACTACCCTTCTAAACTCCAATTCATAATAGGGGGACTGGAGCTGCAAAATGCTATGAGCTGGATAATGGAACCAAACAGTTGGTAGCTTGCTACAAGCACGAGGTAACAGGCGCAATAAAGAGGCTGAGAATGCTGGAGCAAATCAATGAAACGGGGGGTTATTTCTTAGCCCAATTTGGGAACCACGAGATTCGACTCGGTTATGCGGAGTACAAGAGATATAGTCACGATAAAAATGACAACCATTGGAAACTAACTGCTCTCGTGAGGGTAAAACTCTATTGGGAACACACTGTTGAAATTTATTGAACTTATTGGGTAAATATGAAACAGAAAGCATTTAATATTAAGTACTTTTTGTTACTTTTAAACGCAAAGAGTTTTTGACTTTGCAGTACCTTCGTTTCGGCTGAAACTCTTGAAAAGCGGAATTTTATCAAGGTATGCTTGTAGAACTTATCAGTAGCACAACCGGACAATGGTGCTGGCAACGCATACTTCTGTAAGTAGTATTTAAAACAAGGATTTGTTTTTCAATCAAAATGAGTAATTGTCAATAATATTTTAATAGTGGAGTGGATGAGACTAACTTGGTTTTAAGGAGAAGAATTTCTACAACGTTTTGTTAGTAGAATATATCACAAAAGAAAGGGATTTGCAAGAACTTGATTTGTTGCGTACAGCATGGAAAGTCAATGAACCCGGAGCCATTCATCTGATTGCGTTTTATATTCATTATGCGTTAAAATTTCAACACGAAAAGGTGGAAGTACTCTGTGGCGTTGATAATAATGATTTTAAGGCAATGAGAATTCAACATCCGGATGGAACCATTATTTTGGAAGCGGAATACAAGTGGCAAAGTTCGAAGGTTACCAAGCGCCTAAAAATCATTGAAAGGAACAAAACCCTTGGTATAGCTGCGATTTTGGGAAACAACAAGGTTGTCTTTAACATTCGGGATTGTGTAAGAGGCTCCATGTGGATGCGAACTTTGGATAATTGCCGGAAACTGGATGAGCTAAATCATAAAGTGGTATGTTTTCAATTTATGCAAGTTGTGTATATGTTAGTGGTTTGAATTATCTGTTTTGACTATTTTTTGCAGAGTATTTTACTACAGAAAACAACAATTTCTTTCAACTTTCCCATAACCAGCAGAATTATGGATAAATGTAATAGATGTAATGTTGTCATAAATATTTATTTAGCTTAATTAATTAAAGTACGTAGTAGTGTTATAATTGTATTAAAATATAGAATACTTCTATTCAATATATTTATAGATATATACCACATTACATTTTTACACTAAAATTTTAGTTTATTACTACTTACACTTATCTTTTTGTGGTCAGTTCTGTTCACGCAGAGCCTTACGTTATTTTTAAAAGGTCATATTTCAGCTATTTCATGACCCATTTGACTTTTTTGTATGTGTATAAATATATAGGTTTATCATACTAACGTGATAATTGATTTTATGGAATTTAAATTTCAGTGTCAAATATTATAATGAATATAATATTTGATTTTTTACCGTAAATGGAAGTTAGATATATTTTGGAAAAAATCTTAAAACAGCAGTCCAATCAATCGCTATTTAAAATTCATTGGTACACACCGTTCAAATCTATCATATTAACTCGTTATTCTCAGCAAGAACGTCTATAGCCCAATCAGGTAAATTCGAAAAGCGACTACCGTTTTCATTTTCGAGTTAATCATCACTTCGAGTTTCAAGTGGTGAATAGGTTGATGCTGTTCTTCTGGTTTGCATGAAACTGGAATCAAAAATATTTCCCACGTCCTTTAATGTGTAAACAACTAAAATTCACAAAGGAAAGTTTGAAGTTTAAGGGGGACCGTTTATATGTACATGCATGTATATCCAAAGCAAGTTTTTGACAAACTTTACATCTCGTTGTTTACCCTTGTATTGTCTATATTGCGATCAGAGTGGCAGTGGCAATGTGGCAAATATGTACCCTATCCCACAGTGGTTGCGGGCCTAAATGTAATAAAATTCCATCGTTGGCCATAAAATTACAAAGAAAAGAGAAAGTAGAGCACGCCATAGACTATGACAAAAGTTCTTGGAATGAACTAATTTATGCATTGTTTTCAATTGGGTATTGCAACATCCAATTTCAGAATGACCTAATTTATTAATCTGGTATCAGTTGTCAGCGTAAAACTCATTCTACTGAAGTAATTATAGTTGCATGCAGACATCAGTTTTAGTCTAATACATTAAACCAAAGATGAACCCTTTTGGGACGAACAGAAGTGGACAACGTGAAAAGAACACGACTGGAGTAACTGAACTTCCTGCAACAGGCTCACGACAAGTCATGAAAGTAATTGGTCCAATTGGTTCTACAACGGTTCCAGTTATCACCGTCGTAAGCTGTATTTATTTAAGCTGGTTTATCAATTTGGCAACTAGTTCAGCTAATTTAATACTTACAAAAGAATATTTATTTCTCAATATGTAGCCCCCAAAGGGGGAAGGAAACATTGCAGTCACGCAGTGTCCAGAATACCATTATGAGCTGAGCACCAACAACATTTCAGCCTATGTTGGAGGTCATGGACAACCCAAGTTGGAGTGGGTTCTGACTGTTCCACCTAAATAGTTCAGTGCTCTGACCTTCTCCAAAATGATGTTGCTTCTGGTGATTTATTGGTGAATTGTCAAATAAAATGCAAACAAAGATTAAAAGTTATCGTGTTCCTTGTCTCGATTCATTTTGCAAGTATGGGGACATCATATCATCTGTTATGGAAATGTGTACTAAATCATGGAATACATTTATTGTCATTTTTGCATTTTTAACAGCATGTACTCTTATGGCATTCAATTCTTCTCATAGCGTTGTCTGTTGTCTGACTAATTGTTAATAATAAGAAGGATGGGTAGGTAGCCAGTTAATGTTAAAGAAATTTTTCTTCTTGTAGTAACAATGTTTTTAACGAGAAAAATAACTTTGCATCACCGATCGACGGATTTTTATAGTATATCGATGGAAAATGCATAACTGTGCAAAAGTTTACATTTTGGCTTTGGAGCAAGTAGAGACAACTGTGCTAAGGGATCCAGTAACATGATTCTCACTGAAAATGATTTGGTAAAAAATATCCAAACAACAAGCAACTCGTACCTTACCATAGACATACTGCTAAACAGGGTAGGCAAAAAAGATAGCTAAAAAGTTTCTCCATTTTTACATGTACAAACAATTACATATTCTGGGATTACATATTCTCCATGTAGTTTAACCATAATATGTTTTTACACTTTCCTACCCTGAATCTAACATAGATGCATATTTTTTACAAGTTTTAATTATTTTGAATAACTTTCATTTAACACAATAAGCGGCATAAAAAACCTTTCGCAATTCCAAAAATAAAACAACGGAAAATAAATTCATGTGTAAGTTACGCACCAGTCAGTTATAACTTCTCCTCAGGTTATTCATCTGTAACACAACCGTACGCCACAAGTAGCAGAAACGAACTGCATCATTTATGATGTGTATACTTTGTTTATTTGGGAAGTATAATTTATTGAGGTAAAAGTTAACTTCTTACATAACTTCTAATCTAATCGTTAGAATATTTAAAAGCAAATGAAAATAGTATTGTTTTCAATTTATGATATTTGATTATAATGTTACATTTATATTGCAGAAAAAGTCTGATTCTGCCATGAAACCTCAAAACATTAAAATTCCATCAATAACGTGGTCTACTATATTCATCACATAAGATTTTGCAAACTCGGACGAGAGTGGCATAAAGGAACCAAACCTAATCCGAATGACTCTTAACGCAGCAACCCGCTTCGCAAGATATTTTGCGTTCCTTGTTTTCATTTTTACAGACACGTCCTTTGCCTTCAGCTTTATAGCTTTTACCATATCATCCTGTATTTTCAAACAGGCTTCAATTCCATGAATAATGAACAGGGTAATTGCCACGGTAATGCAAACACTGACGACTATAAATGCGTAAACCACCGGTACTATTATTCCATATCCCTTGATGACAACCGAAATGGCAACCACAGTGCCCCAAAATGCAACACTGATAACGACTACAACCACATCAGATAGCTTACCATCAAAAAACTTCAACACAGAAGTGAGTTGAAGGAAGTACCGAAGAAATGTTTCCGTTAGTTTCATACCCGCCAAGTCCTTGATGCAATCTATAAGGTTCATCATTCCAAACAAGATTATCAAAAAGAAAAATGAAATTGATCGGACGTTTTCTAGCATCAATGCTCCGGAGTGGAATATCTGCAATATGTAGAGAATCAATTTGATTCCGATATTCTGGAGTTGTTCTTCTGAAAGAATATCACGTGCAATGACTATAACAGCGTTGTTTTTCTTAACCACAAGAAAAATCAGCATGAAAACCCCGAGAACACCCAAACCAGCGGCAACTGCACACATCAAAAGGCCAAGTATATCCCAACGACCGCTTTTAGATTTCCCTGGTCGAAATTCTACAAAAAAAACTCGTTGAAATTTAATGTTTAGTAGTTTTCCCAAAATATTATAAAACAGATTATAATTGCATAAAAACTGAAAGGTACAAATGGATAAAAATAATAATTTACTTCGAGTCATTCGCGTGTGCAGTTCATTGAGTTCGTTTAAGCCCTTTTCAACATCATCCATCGAACGGAAAATGAGTAGCACACTTAAGCCAATCGTGAATACAAATCCTGTACCAGATATCCATGCTATCATGCGATTGACGGTCACACCTAAAAGTTTCCTTACGAGAAAGTGAGTTGCTAGAACGTAGATGTTTTCCAGTGCAACTGTGAACGCATTTAGCAAGCAGCAGATGTAAATTATCCAGACCCGACGAGATTTGCTGAAGTGAAGTTTTGTAAATGAGGAATTCCATGCTAGTGGTATGGAAGGATAGTAACAAAAGAGTAGTTTGTGGATTTTAAAGGAAGTTGCTTGTAGTTTAGTTAACATTGCGGGAGAATTGGTATGTGGCAGTCAACCCGGTTTATTTATGCTAATTATTTGAATGGTTACATGGATATTTAAAAGGAAAGTGTTTTGGGCAGAAGCAATGTAGTTTAGAATTTGCCTTGATGTTTAACCGTAATTTACAATTTACTGCAGCGAAAGGGAAACAGTACATAACTGAATATCAATTCAAATGTATGTATTACTGGTGCTTTAAAGTTCTAACGTCAGAGTTTCGTCCGTACAGAATTTTATTTTTGGCTGTACCTGACAACTTAATTTATATGCTGAGCACACAAACCACAAATAGATTTTCATGCCGAGTTAAAAAAAATTAAATCAAACGTCTAAATACGATGAAACGTGCACGCTACAAAATACTCAAAGAATCGGCTTATTCTAGACTACCACAACTTAAGGATAGTTTTTATTTTAATGGTTGCATCTAAAATAGTATTTAGTATTTAAGTAAATCGTTGTGTAAATAATGCATAACAAAATTTTCTCTTGAAAAGGCTTTTGTTCCCATCAAACTCTCAGTTATTGTAAAAGTTTACTAGTGGTGGCCTCAGTTATTGTATTAGTTTACTAGTGGTGGCCTCAGTTGTTGTAAAAGTTTACTAGTGGTGGCTAAGTTGATTAAATTAATCTATTTGCAACTCACAACGTTATTTATTCCACTTCAACAAACGTTATCCTTAAATTGAAGGCAGGTTAGTTTAATATTGCACACTGGACTATTTCATACACTATAAGTCTTGATTGAAGCTGTGAACGTTTGTAGTAATGAACATGAAAGTTATTTCTCATTTACCTATTGGAAATTGATTTCCTCCACGTGTCTTCACTATACATGTTCATCAGTACTTAGAAAATCATATCAATTCTAAACTCAAAACTATGTAGTTATTAAGTGGTGCAGCCACTTTATAAGAATCACTTTGTCTGTCACTAAACTTTTACGTTATTCGTACGTAATTTAAGTACATTCATTTACTGTTGTAACAAAGTCTCACACATTCCGCCAAACGATTGATGGTGTTTTTAAGTTGCGCGGTTTTGTAATTGGGGAATTTGTGAGTTTGTACACATGTAATGAATTATTATAATTAACGTAGCGAATAACGTAAAAGTTTAGTGAAGCAAAGGTGATTCTTATATAGTGGTGCACACTTAATAATACATAGTTTTTGAGTTTAGAATTTGATATGATTTTCTCAAGTACTGATGAACATGTATAGTGAAGACACGTGAGGAAATATTTCACAATAGGTAATTGAGAAATAACTTTCATGTTCATTACTAAAACGTTCACAGCTTCATCAAACTTATAGTGTAATGAAATAGTCAGTGTGCAATATTAAATACTGCCTTCAATTTAAGGATAACGTTTGTTGAAGTGGAATAAATAGTTGTGAGTTGCAAATAGATTAATTTAGATCAATTAGGCCCACTAGTAAACTTTACAACACTGAGGCACCACTGTAAACTATACAATAAATGAGGCCACGATAGTAAATTTACAGTAACTGAGAGTTGATGGGAAAAAGCTTTTCAGAGAAAATTTTGTTATGCATATTTACACAAACGATTATTAAATACTAAATACTATTTTAGATGCAACATTAAAATAAACAGTATCCTAAGTTGTTGGTAGTCTAGAGATAAGCCGGATTCTTTGAGTATTTTGTAGCGTGCACGTTTCCATCGTATTGTAGACGTTTGCTTTAATTTTTTTTAATCGGCATGAAAATCTATTTGTGGTTTGTGTGCCTCAGCATATAAATTAAGTTTCAGGTACGCCAAAATAAAAATTCTGATAGGACGAAACATCTGACGTTAGAAATTTAAGCACCAGTAATCATACATTTGATTGATATTCAGTTATGTACTGTTTCCCTTGCTGGCAGTAATATTGGTAAATTAGGTTAAACATCAAGGCAAATTCTAAATACATTTGCTTCTGGCCAAAACACTTTTCCTTTTAATATCCATGTAACATTCAAATGAATATAGCATAAATAAACGGGTTGACGTGCCATAGCCATTCTCCGCCATAGTTAACTAAACTAAAGCAACTTCTTTAAAATCCGAAAAACAAAAAAAAAAAAAAAAAAAAAAAACAACTACTTTTGTTAGCTATCCTTCCATACCATAGCATGGAATTCCTCATTTACAAAACTTCACTTCAGCAAATCTGTCGGGGTCTGGATAATTTACATCTGGCTGCTTGCTAAATGCGTTTCACAGTTGCACTGGAAAACATCTAGCGTTCTGATGCAACTCACTTTCTCGTAAGGAAAACTTTTAGGTGTGACCGTCAATCGCATGATAGCATGGATATTGGCTACCAGGTTGTATTCACGATTGTCTTAAGTGTGCTACTCATTTCCGTTCGATGGATGAGTTGAAAAGGGCTTAAACGAACTCAATGAACTGCACAGCGAATGACTCGAAGTAAATTATTTATTTCTTTTTCCATTTGTACCTTTCACCGTTATTATGCAATTATAATCTGTTTATAATATTTTGGGAAAACTATAAACATTAAATTTCTCAACGAGTTTTTTTTGTAGAATTTCGACCAGCGCGAAATCTAAAAAGCGGTCGTTGGACATAACTGGCCTTTTTGATTGATGTTACAGTTGCCATCTGGTTTGGGTGTTCTTGGGGTTTTCATGCTGAATTTTTCTTGTTGGTTAAGAAACAACGCTTTATATATCTGCACGTGATATTCTTTCAGAAGAAGCAACTCCATAATACTCGGATATTCAAATTGATATCTCCACATATTGCAGATTTTCCACTCCGGAGGCATTGTATGCTATGAAAACGTCCGAATACAATTTTCACATTTTTTCTTTTATAATTTTGTTTGGAATGATGAACCTTATATGATTGCATCAAAGGATTTGGCGGGTAATGAAACTAACGTAAACATTTCTTAGTACTTCCTTCAACTCATCGCTGTTTGAAGTTTGTGAGGTAAGCTTATCTGATTTGTGGTTCTAGTCGTTATCAGTGTGCATTTTGGGGCACTGTGGTTGCCATTTCGGTTTTTCACACAGGGATATGGGAATAATAGTGACCGGGTTTACGCATTTTATAGTCGTTTTTTTCAGTGTTTCATTACCGTGCAATTACCCGTGTCATATATTCATGTGGAATGAAGCCTGTTTGAAAATAACAGGATATGTGATGGCGTAAAAGCTACAAAGCTGAAAGGGCAAGGGACGTTTGTCTGCAAAAATGAAAAAACATAGGAATCGCAAAAATATTCTTGCGAGCGGCGGGTTGCTGCGTTAAGGAGTCATTCGGGATTAGTGTTTGCTTTCCTTTTATGCCACTTCTCGTCCGAGTTTGCACAAAAATTCTTATGTGATGAATATAGTTAGACCACGTTAATTGATGGAATTTTTAATGTTTTAGGTTTCAATTGCAGAATCCAGGGACTTTTTTCTGCAATATAAATGTAAACAATATATTAAATTAATCATAATTGAAAACAATACCAGTTTCATTTGCTTTAAATATTTCTACACGATTAGATTAGAGTTGATGTAAGAGGTTAACTTTTACAACAATTTAAATTATACGTCTCAAATAAACAAATATACACATCATAACTCTGCAGTCGCTCTTTTACTGTGAGCGACGTTTCGTGTTACAGAGACTTACCCGAGGAGAAGTTATAACTGAGATGGTGCGCAACATACAATGAATTTATTTTTCCGTTTGTTTTATTTTTGGAATTGCGAAAGGTTTTTATGCCGCTTATTGCGTTAAATGAAAAGTTATTCAAAATAATTAAAACTTGAAAATATCCATCTATGTTAGGATTCAGCGGTAGCGAAAGTGTATAAAACATATTATGGTTAAACTACATGGAGAAAAGACAATTATCTTTTCTCCACTGTACTGTCAACAGATATATGGAAACTATTTTTTTTCATTCTATTTTTAGAAAATTGATCAGTTTTAAAACTCTAAAACAGGTCCCGTTTAGGCCCAAGTATCATTAAAAATTGTCCGTGAAATAGCTAAAAAAATAAGCTAACAAAAACCTAATTTCGTAAAAATTTATCATAAAACCATATTCAATGGCTAATCATGCACATTTAAATCTTTCAATGTTGGATGAATATTTTAGCAAACATCAAATTCTGTGTACTATTTCAAGGAAGTGTTCAAAGGAATAATTGTTCTTTCGTTAGACGTTTTCTGCTTAGGACACAACGTTGAACTACTTTATTCATGGACTAGATGAAATTAATTCAGTAAAAGAATAGTCGTTGTAGCTATGTAACTGCCCCTTGTAAATGAACAACGAAAAAAGAGCGTTGTTTCAAAAAATTTCCCACATGATTCAAAAAACATACTTAATCGTCCGGATGTGAACGCGTTTAAATAAACAATTCCTTAACGTTGTATTAAGTAAATAACCTGCAAAACAGCATGTAACAATTAGTTTCTTATTCCATAATTCCGAATTATCCATGATGTAACATTTTTTTGCATGTTAAAAATGGGAGAAACTATATTTATCCTTATCTGCAGAAAGTCCGCCCTCCATGTTCAACAATCACACGGCTCCGTGACCTCCCGATTTTAAAATGAATTGTGCCCTATAAGTAGGCCTCAATTGTTTATGTAGATTCCAGCTTACCACGCTGGCAGCAATGTGAGTTCTCTTGCACACAGGCACTTTAATCTATTTTCAAGTGGAAAGAATAACTCCGAAGTTGCTTTCAACCCAATGACCTCACATTTGGAAGAACATATTCTCCTAAAACAATTCTACAGGAGGCTTTTGAAGCGTTTTTTGAAATCCGGAAAAAAACGCAGATCGCAAAAATAATCAAAATTCAATGAGCCCAATTATATTTTTTCAAAACCTCAAGATCCAAGATTATCATAAAATCAAATAGGTAGTATATTATTTTCTAGTCCCAATTTTTGCTTAGCATTACTTCATTAAGCTCAAAACTACGACATAAGTAGAGTGACCAACATGCATCTTTTGCACATCTTTTTTCTTGACATCCTCAAAGATAAACGGTATGGTCACTCGGCGTTTTAGAAGTACATAATTGTCTTGACGATTCAAGATATTCTATTATTAATTTTTAACCCGCCATAATTTGCCACCGCACAATGCCAGTCCAACAAAATTCAACTTGACTATCTTATCCGCCACCATTTGAGTAACTCGCTCCCGGTCAGTTTTTTGTACAATAACATGATAAATTCGAAAACCACCAAAAAATATGATAGCAGCTCACAAACGTACTTTCAGGTTGTGCAAAATAGTTAGTGCCTAGAATGTCGTTGAACACCAAATGTAACCAACCAGGGATTTTTCTTTCTTCATATTTTTTTAAACTTGTCTTACCTGAAACCTCATTGGCATTCAATATTTAAGCATGTTGGGGGCATTGCAAGGACGCTCGGCTAAAAATAGGACTGCAGTCTAGTGCTCAGACCTTTAATTTAGACCCGAGAGACCCTATATTTAGGGTCCAAAGAAAATTGGACTCTCAATTTAGCGTCCAAGAACAAAGGATGGACCGCTAAAAGTTAGCGGGCATACCGCAGCTCAAGTCTGTATTTTATTTTGATGCAAACTAATATGTACAATATTGGAATTTGATATCCAATCTGGGTCAATTCAAACAGCAGAGACTGGGAACTAAGAGTACGATATATGCCATTATTCGTACGGCCGGCGAAGAAATCGGCTTCTTATCTCTCAACAAAGCAGTTCTGAAACGGGTTCTATCTGCTCAAAACTGGTCGACGAAACGGGCCTTTATCTTTTGTTACTTAGGCCTATTAAGAAACGGACATATCTTTTTTCCTCGTCCATAAAGAATAACGGCTCTTTAAGTCAATTTTTGGGGCGGCCACAGTGCGATTTGAGCCAATACGATTAGATAATTTCACTTTTGGTACCAAATACATGGGGGTAAACTCTTGTTTATCCTACAAACACACACGGACAACATCCGACAGCCCATGCTTAATGGAATATTTGTGCGTTATGAT
>LJIJ01004891.1:0-13286 GCA_001718145.1 Orchesella cincta
TCATTCAATATTATGGACTGCAGAAAATGGAACAAATATGAAAATAAGATTAGTGGATATTCACGGAGTGCAAATCTTTTGTAACGTTGTAACCGGTTACAGGAAGATTTGTGGGCGAAGCAAACGGCATAGGTAAACACGGAGAACTGGCACTGACAGAAGATTTCGAATCCTTAAAAGTTCTGCCCACCGGTGAATATTTGATACACCATTAACGAGCATTTCTATAGAATACTATATTCCAGAAATGAAAAAGGTTTGCAGGTGGTTGACACGATTAGTCATAAGTTTGAAGAAAAATGTATTTTATGACTACACAAAATTTCTGTTGTCGAATACATCGACTGGACACATGAAGTGATACAAGTGTGATAGGAATGTGATAGTGATAGGAATGAAAAACGAGAAGCCATGCTATTTATATCAGGCAGCTATATTCTCCTGCGCAATGACGAGCTTTTCCTTCCTTTCTCATCGCTTCGGAGATGCTCCAACGAAGAAAGATAATTTTTATGACTTGTATGGACATTCTTTGTCTCAAATCCCAGTTTCCTACTTGCTATATAGTTGCTATCATGCTTTATCAATGTCATATGCATAATATATTCAGGACAAACCAAGGGAAATGAACAAATATTTCTCAAGAGTTTTGGTTAAATAAAAATTTCACTTATAATTGCATTGAGTTTATTCTGATTCTTCTAATTAACATTTACATGATCCTTTCTAAATTTTATTATCTTTGCTTCATTCATTTATCATAATTTTTTCAGGACTTCTTTAAAATATATTTGCAATTGGTCTTAAAAAACAAGCATTTATGTAGACTAGTATGAAAAACATCACGCTGGATATATATGGGACATAAATCTTATGCCTAATCAGCACTGAAAAATCAGTATATCTAGCGCATTCTTTCTTATATCAAACCCTTCACGTATTATAACAGTGTAGCGATGTTTCTAGCCATTATCATTTGCGCAAAGACAAGCCACCCAATTCGTCTTCGACTGCGGTCTGGATGTAAATTACTTACATACATAAGCAGGAGTTACAATATACTTATATGTAATGTATGAAACTAAATACATATAGCTTGCGAAATGCTTTGCACTACTGTTTTGAGTACCTTATGGGTCTGCAAAACAAGTTCCAAGAAGAACATTTATGACCAAAATGACAATAGAGTTGCATTTCAAACTTCAGAATTTCGGTGAAGTTGTAAGAGGAGTTATGCATATTACGCGTGCAAAAACTGTCTTCATGGAAGTCGACTCTTTCCATATCCTTCTGTTACATGTTACGTTGTCTCAACCAATTCAATCAATGAAAAACAAGCTGTCCATGTTCCTCCGTTATTCATCGTGTACATTTCATTCCGTTTATCATTTTTTGTGCATTGAATTCAGAATAATCATTTGAGACGGATGAAAGTGACGAGGCAATAGACAGACGCATAACTGTCGGGCAGTATCATCAGTTTTCTTTTCCGAAGATAAAGTGGATTCACAAGTCACAACAAACGCTGGTGCAGGTGTTGCATTGTTATTGTTACGGTTGCATTTCTCCAACAACCACGCGGCTCAGGCCTGCACCTTATCTGCCGTTCATCCAAAATCCGGTTGGCAGTGGAGGGGAGGAGCGAAATACATACGGAGCGAGGTACTTTGTCTCCATGGCATCTGTTTGAAAACTGATTGATTGTTGAACTGCACGATTTTATTAAGTGGTTAATCTAAATGCAAGTCTTATCTGTATGTGAGGCTGTGGTGATGTGAAAACGTTTAAATTCCCTCAAGAAAGGGCTGCATGAACGGTGGAAGTAGTTTGTTGTGTTTGCCTGTCGGCTAATTGGATATTTTGTGGATTCAAAACACAAAATTAAATAACTTGTAAAGTATACTGCGTGTTTCATAAAAATAGTGGAACAGATTTGCGTATTCAATCATTGTTTCTGCTGCTCCTCCAACTCCACTCCAGCCTTGCCGTGTATAAATGATAGTACGCCAAAACACGGTTGGCATCTTCACTTCACAGTAAGTGAACCGTCTAATACTCTGGTTGAAAGCATCACTGGATTGGATCAGGACCAACCAACTCCATTAGAGCCAGCAGGGTCTAGGAACTGGTAACAATGGCGAGCTCTATGGATTTCAACAGAGGTGGGTCCACCTGCAAGGTCATTACCCTGATTGACATGGATAGTTTCGAGTGTCAAGTTTGGGAGCGAATGTTTCCAGCGGAGGAATATTGGGGGAGGCCTTGCATAGTAACAGATCAGACAGGACGGTTAGTTAGTAGTAGTTTGTTAATAATGATAAAGCATTGCAATATATAAAGTTTCAAAGACAGAAAGTAAGTTTTCATTTTTTATTACTTTCCAGAATTGTTTCAGCGTCATCTGAGGCACGAGCACTGGGAATTAGTCGAAGTATCCGACTTGGAAAAGCGGAACGATTAGCTAGACGGGCGGGCGTCGATTTAAAGGTTTTCACCAAACCCAACGACCGGGAGAAACCTGACGGAAAGACAGTGCGGTATGCATCATGGGAGTTAGTGGACGCACTGAAAGAGTATTGCGAAATGTACACTTTTGGCACTATAATGGAGTACTCTTCTTGCGATGAATTTTATCTGGATATAACTGAAGAGGTAACTCTTCGAATGGCTCTTCAAGACGGGGATCCAGTTTTAATTGAGAGCCGTACCTTTTTGGAAGGCAAACATGAGAAAATCAGTGGGGACAAACTAAAGTACAGAATTAATGGACTTTACCCATTGAAGGATGACAATACGGATGATGGATTGCTAGAAGAAGAGCGTCTTGTGTATGGAGGATTAATTATGCAAGACATTAACAACTTTTTGTTTCGAAAAACCAAGTTCAAAGCTTCTGTTGGAATTGGTACCAACAAACTTGTGGCTAAATTGGCTTGCGGAATCAACAAACCTAATGGAATCACCATGTTCCCGTCATGTGCATTAGCTCGACTGAGCAAAGAAATTAGCATTTCTAGTATCCAGGGACTAGGGGGGAAATTTGGCTCGCAGCTTCAGGAGATTTTTGCAATCCAGAAGATGAGTCAGCTTGCTGCGCTAACTTTTGACGACTTGGAAGCTGTTTTTGATACAGAAAAGGCACTGTTAGCGTATATGAAAAGTCATGGACAATGTGATGAACCTGTGTCTGCTAAACTACAAAACGAAGGAGTATCCTGCGGAAAGAATTTTTTTGGTAAATGTTTTTGTTTGTAATTGTTTTATTTGTGAATATTTGTATGAACATTTATTTTTGTTTCTCATGATGATTTATTCACAATTTGTGGTTTGATTTAGGTCAAATTACATCTGATGAAACTCTAAAGTATCATCTCCATTGCTTGTCGCAAGAAATGATTGAAAGACTGGAGGAAGAACAGAGTCGACATCGACGAGTGACAAAGTTTATTCGTATTCAATTTACTTATTCAATGAAGGAAGAAGGTTCACCATCAAAGGAATCAAGTTTGAATGGCAGTTCAAATTTTCCTAATGCTGGGAATCTCGATGCTACGCAGCTCTGCGATAAAGCTTTGTCTGCGATGTTCAGGGACATTAAATGTTCAATAAGCTCTGTTAACATTACCCGTCTCTGTTTTACTGCTGGAAGGTTTGAAAATATTCGCTAAGAAGTAAATTAAGCTTTAGTTCGTAGACCCTGAGAGAAGGTGCTCAGGGAATTAAAATTATTGTCAATCAATTATTAATTTAACTATGGCTTATTGCTTTAAAATTTGTTTTTCTTGTCGATGGACTATTTAAGTGTTTATAGATTAAATGTGTTATCGAGTTTAACATTTTTATTTTCAATGTAAACCGGTGTTTAGTCTATATGCGTTAAATTGTATTGTATTGTCTCTTAATGCTTTTTATATTTCCTATCCTATATGGAAACTAAAATGTAAATTAAAATGTTGTTATTATCCCAGTTTATTAAACGTTGTTTATGCTTGAGGTAAATTGATTTTGAATTCACATTCAGTAATAATCATGCAACATCTTGGTGGAACTAGAACGGGAGTAGCAGATTGGATGGATAGTATTAATTCTTTCAAATGAACTGTAGTTAGTTACTAATCTTAGAAATGTAATGGTTCGAAATAATATTGAGCAGTCACAAAACGCTTTCAAGGGTAATATTTTTACAGTATTCATAGTTTGGCACTAATATTGAGAGCTCATTATAATAATAACAATCACAATACCTTTCGTAGTTCTTACCACTACCTATTGGCTCATTTTTACTACATTGGTCTTTTAGGTTTATGCCTTCTTTCAGATATCAATGACAGTTCAGAAACAGTCCTTTACGAATACAATGAAATGACAATGAAGTGAAAATGAAGAAGTAGAAACATGTAGCCCAACATCCTGAATCTTGCCAAGATTGCTGATGATGAGAAGTAAAGAGTTGAACTAGAATCGCAAGAAATCAAACAAACACTCTTACAATCGCCAGATTCTCAGTTAATCAACACATATACACACGAAGACATTACGTAGATGTTATGATGATTGGGAGTTGAGAAGTTCTCCTCGTAACGGTGCTTCTTCACTGTCCATAGAAGGGCAGCAGAAACGCAAATATGATGCATGCCGTAGTATGCGTTGGTTGAGTATATATACAAATGCATAGCATGTACATACTTGCCATCACATCATTTCGTCAGTAATATCAAAAGTCTTTGGTGAACAAATCATTGCTCCTAAAAACCTAATTAAATTCTTGCTTGCTTCCTTGAAACATTTTTCATTAATATTGATTTCACCATCAAACCACCACCGCTCCTCGTCGTGGTTTTTAAAAAAATTGCTCTAAAACTCCATGTGCATATTAATAATTGACTTAAAATTCTAGTGATCCCTTTCATAAGGAAAAACTGCATTATGATGCAGAAAAAGTGGTTTTTCATTTTTGGTGTAAGTGTGGTTCTTCTGGGATTCAATAGGTATGCTGTTGTTACTGCAAAAGATGCCCATGAATTCGAGGACGAA
Source organism: Orchesella cincta (assembly GCA_001718145.1). NCBI lineage: Eukaryota > Metazoa > Arthropoda > Collembola > Entomobryomorpha > Orchesellidae > Orchesella > Orchesella cincta. Next base: position 5,035 of record LJIJ01004891.1, read on the forward strand.
GAAACTGAAGCAATAGTGATTGATGGTAACCACAAAAAATTAGTTACTCTTCCTGTTTAAAAACGCATAAATCTAATTTAATTATTCTTTGAAAGTTAATTCATCTACATGTTATCCATTCATGTGTTATGATATGATAATCAGTGACTAATCTGTTTTACATATTTAGCGAGTGAAAATCCCGACACTGCTGATTCGCATGCCTTGCCCATTAGCAGAAACGCAAAGCAGTTTTTCCCTTACCTTCTCCAATCTCATCCTTTGTTGGCCAGCACGTATCTGCTGCCTGGAATTCCTGAAAATAGTGTAGGAGCTCAACCATCAAACTCAGCGTTTGATAACACATGCATCACGAATCAGGGGTTGAGAGGAAATTGCAAATCATTTGAAAACTGCTTTCCCCTTCTGAACCTACCGGAAGATGAGTCAGACAATGTTACCACAAACTATAGTAATTTACAGGAAGAGTTCTACCAAATTTCCATTGATCGAAAATGCTCATCAATCGTCCATTCAGGTATCACTGAAGAGAAAAGTAATTTCAAATAATTACTTACGCTGAACACTTTCATTTTTGAACTACTATAACTATATGATACTGTAAATTTGTTCAGGTCCTTCCAAATTTTCCAATGTCTGCTGCGACGCCGAGCCAAACAAGAATGAGAATAAAGGACCCACTGCACAATTCTTTAATATTCCTGCCGAAGAAGAAGCTTTGAACCGAGAGACCTCCCCAAAGTATTCCAAAATTGTTAATACATGGGCTACTTGTGGAGAAAAGCAATTTGACATAAAGATTATTGGTGGTCAAGAAGCTGTACCACATGAATTTCCTTGGATGGTTAGATAAAATATGTCAACTAATACCCGCAACTCTTTATAATATTCATTCTGTCCAATTAAAACCAATTTGACCTTTAATAGGTTTCTTTATGGGGAAAGTCTGGAAAGCATATATGTGGTGGGGCGTTATTAGACAATGAATATGTTCTAACTGCATCCCATTGCATTTCAAAGTACGTTTTTACTTTTCCATGAGGACTTGACTGTTCTTCATTCTTTCCTTAATATGATTTAATACTTGCCATTCCAGATACACACCTCAAGATGTAAGCAAAATTAAGCTGTATATAGGAGACCACAATATTCATTCCACATCGGATGGCCATCACGAAGTTCGCAGCGTCAGCCGGATTGTTAAGCACAAGCGCTTCAGTTTGCAAACATTTTTGAATGACATTGCTCTCTTAAAACTAGACCGTCCGGTAGCCTTCACAGATCGGATTCGGCCCATCTGTCTTCCATCTGGGGCTAAACAAATTGAAAGCGATCCACAGTTATTGGTAGCAGGTTTGTCATATTTAAAAAGCCGCAATTATGTTATTCATTTATATATTGTGAATTTATATACTTATCACGTTGGGTTGCTCGGATTAATCATCAGGATGGGGTCAAACCACCTATAAAGGTGCTTCTTCAAGCGTTCTAAGGAAAGTAACCGTTCCAGGCATCAGTTCAGATAAATGCGGCACCATATACAATGGCATATCTCCTGCAGGAATTACTGCAGAAATGGTCTGTGCTGGAGGAAATGGAGTTGACAGTTGCATAGGTAAAGGAATCTTAATACATAATAACTTTTTTTTATTTGCATACAAACATTTTTATGCAATAATTATCGTTTGACATACTTTAATTTGAAACTGCAGGCGACTCTGGTGGCCCCTTGATTCAGTTGGTGAATAACCGATATGAACAGGTTGGAATTGTAAGTTTTGGCCGGGAATGCGGTACCTACCCTGGCGTTTATACGAGAATTTACTCATTTCTTAACTGGATCAGTGTCAACCGCAAGAAGTATTAAATAGCTGATTCTCTTAAAACTATGCTTGCTGTGATGTGATAATCTGATTATTAATCCTTTACCATATGCTTATAAAATAGTATTCTTCGATCGCGGTAGCCTTTAACTTTAGGGTGAAATATTACTAAACATTTTTATACCATCAATAAACATACTACATAATAATGCTAAAAACTTTCTCCAGTTATACAAGGGTGCACTTTTTGTCAATTCCATATTCCAAACTCCAATCGCTCAACATCAGTGCTTCGGAAATTTCCATTATATCTTTGAATTATTTTTATTTTTACAATCATGTATGAAGATAGAAAATAGAAGTACGACATTTAACAGTCGGATGATCTGACTTGACTGATAAAATCATTATCACTGAAAAGTGCGTTGTTGTATTTACAAATGTATCGTATATGCGATACATTTTCTGCGGGTGTAGTGCGTGCTCTTTTTTTTACAACTCAGATGCAATCATCCCTCACGCCTAAATAATTAACCAGCTACAAGAAACATGTGCCCAATTACCCGTCGGCACTTGCAGTAGTCATACATGTACATACTTAAGCCATAGCGAGTATAGTATTCGAAATATTCGCATACGACTCAAAACAGAGTGAGAGTAGGCACGTCTGGTTTTTACAATCTAGCAAAAACAAACTTGTGTAGTTGGTACTGTATATCCTAAAATATGCTCAATATGCGTATCATAAATCAATAATTTGCATCTTGTCCTCTAAATGTATTGAAGCTTAACAAAATTTTCACTCCAACCCGCAAAGAATTCACACTTTTTGGTTAAAACTCAAAAATAGCTGAAAGTAAAATTGAGCTGCAAAATAAAAACTTTTTTTACCAGTAAAACGAGTTAATTTGTATTATGCTTTATAAACTTCAAGACTTCTGGTGTCAGTGTAGTTGACTTTTGTCATTTAAAAAACTAAACTTTGTATTCACCCAATATGGTCATTGTTAATCCCCTCCTTCATTCCTCGCCGTTAGTCCTCAGCTCATTTATCCATTTATCTTCTGTTTCTTTCGTACTCAATCCAAAGTCATAAACGTAGTTAATCATAGGTGTATATGGCTTATTATATGATTTATAAAGGAACTTCCTACTCAACAAAAAAATGCTACTCCTGTTCAGTTGAAAAATAGTTTTTAAAAATGGACTTGACTCTCATATTAATTCTACAACAACAATAATTGTTCAAAAAACTGGCTAGACAATTCAAACTTCATAACGAACTCATAAAACTACGAAAACATGTTCATCAATCACAATCATAGGATCAAAAGTTTTCAATTTGCATTGTGAATAGGTAAACTACATGTTATCTCAAGGTTAATCAATTAATAACACTTGCTAGCACCAACTTTCTGTGTCAAATGTCAATCATACATACGGTTTAAAAATTCTTGTGTCAGTTGCCCCAAAAGATACTAAAGTTTAAAGACATTCTAGTGGGTTTCTAAAAAAATGCAATAATTATCATAAATAAAGAATCAGGCTTGAACTTTGGAAGCAAAATAAATAAATACATTCAACATTCATTTTCTTTAAAAATGGAAAGAAAAAAATCCAAGAAAAAAAATTGAATTTGCAATGCAATATAATGCTAAGCTGAATGTCGTGTCGTCGTGTCATATAGATTCCAATGCAAATGTACAGAAAAGCAAAAATTTTACGTACAAATAACGTAGGCAGGATAAAAATATTATTATAGTAAAAGGGTTACAAGCCATAGGGTTTTGGTCGTCTGAGGGTGAAGTTTGCCAAAAACGGGGTCAAAACAACTACCATGATCATTCATACACTTGTATGCCCACCTGGTTTCACAAATACAATGCATATCCGTGACATTAAGGCAAGGAAAGAAATGCAATTTTTTTAACGAATGCATGACAAACTATGAGGTGTAAGGTGAGGAAGAACGTGTATCATGTAGCATCAGGATTATAGAATAACCATACAAACAATTATTGTCCTGCTTGTTTTTAAGGCTTGACTTAAGATTTTGATTATGACGACGACGAGGACGAGGACTCCCTAAGTCTAACCAACCCTCAAGTTCACAAACTAGAAGAATTTTGCAACATTATGACACGATGTAACCACCTATAAGTAAGAGATGTGAACAAACTGGTATTATTTTGAACAAAAATGTTTGATATTTCAGTTTACCACATCGTATACTCAATCGCGTTCTTTCGGTATTCACCTTGCGTCTTTTGAAAACGGTCTGTCGCACGTATACTATTCCTTCCTACTTGACATCCATATATGATGATCACGTTATATTTGATACGCACATATGCCCTTCTTTGTTTCCTCATACACAGTTTTGCAGAGCATTTTTCTTTGGCTTTATTGGTTTTACTGGTTGCGACCACTTTTCAGCCTTGCTTTTTTGTCGATTTCAGTATCAGTACTTACCCTTTTTTACTTTTTAGGGGTACCTTTCTTGCATTATAAAAATTTGTGTTCTGGCTACAATAAGGAGGAAACACGTCCTTCGTCGTTTTGAAAATGTAGGTTTGTGTTGTATATTGTCGGTATTGTTTTCACTTGCATGAACTATGTAGCTCAAAGTCAAGGATGATAACATATTCATTCATCTTCTTCCGTCATGTGTGTGTGTATGTGAGTGCATGCATGTTATTAGCATTATAAAGATGCTGCAATTTTTGTAAAATAGTTGATATTTTGCATCCAAATGATACGACGCGATGCGAATCAAAGTAAGTGATGATGATGATGCCAGTTGGGAGCCTGTCGTAGTCCTATGCAGCTTCATTCTAGGTTTGTGAATCACTGAGACCTACTCTTAAACCTGACTTTCAATTCAAAAATCATCCCAAATGAATAATTTGGTAGAGCCGGTTTTGAGTAAAGAGAAACCATATAATTTTTTCCGTTTCATGAATCATGTGAATTTGCTAATCAATCGTTGAGTCTACTTCATTTTTGCTGTGGGTCGCTCGTCATATTAGTGTGTCAGCATGTTGCTTTCAGTTTCAGTGGAACCAGAGTAGGAAGACGGTTACGATGTGTGTCGTCAGTCGTGTGTGTGTCTGGTGATACTCTTGAAGTCAGTGCGAAGAGAAGCTTAGAGAGTAATTATATTTTCATGAAATGGATCAGTCTGATGGAGAAACATAGCATCGCTTAGAAGGTGCTTTTACCCGAACGGTGAAAGTGGAAGTGGTTGTTGAATTAAAAACGAAAATGAGTGTTATAAAGAAAGTGACTTTATCAAAGTAATAAAACCAATACAGCTTATTGCTCCACGTGTAAAACTCCTCCGCTTCCACGAGCGTGGCGTGGAAATGTGGTGGAACAATGAATATCTTCAGAATATTTTTTGTTTCAACTGTACTCATCCCCGTTATTGTGGTAGTGGCGACTTCAGATGATGATAGTGGATTAGAATACGAAGACCTACGCGTAGCATAGTAATTTCAGAAGGTGAATTTTAAAGCTATCATAATAGATAGAATGCTCTTCTGTTCCGATAATTACTGGAATGATTAATAAAGAAAATGTTATAACATTAGATGGAACGAGGTCAGCAAGACGTCACCAGCCAGTCAACATTTCCGACAGAAATTGTCCAGCTTTGGGATGCACAGGAAATCTCACGTCGGACACGTTCAATGGAAAAGGTTCAATTGCAGCAACGATACTCCCAACAGCATCCTCAACTTCCAGCAAAGATGAAAGGTTTGACTCGCCGGAATTTCTGCAGCATCATCACCCCCTAAAAATTGAGATAAAATCAATTACAAACTCCACAATAGCTAATAGTCTAGATAGTAGTTATGTTCATGTAGATGAAGAAACAGGAAGAAGTGATGATGAATTTCCAGTATCAGCATTCTTTTCATGGGCAGTATACTGGGTTGGAAAGTTATTAGTGCAATCTTAGTTTTTAAAGTTGTTAGATTTCTTTTCAAGCTTTTCAAAATCAAGTCTAGTATTGCAGATGATTATATAGAGTATTACGTAAAGTTAGGTCAGGATTCTAAGCATCCATTTTCTAGTTATGGGGGAGGCTGGCTTCTCTTTCGGGTGCTCTTCTCCATCAGGCTGTACTGGAAATCATCATCACTTCTTCCTGTTTCTTCATCTACATGGGCATAACTACTATCTAGACTATTAGCTATTGTGGTTTGTATTGATTTTATCTCAATTTTTAAGGGGTGATGATGGTGCAGAAATTCCGGTGAGCCAAACCTTTCATCTTTGCTGCGAGGTTGAGGATGCTGTTGGGAGTATCGTTGCTGCAATTGAACCTTTTCCATTGAACGTGTCCGATGTGAGATTTCCTGTGCATCCCAAAGCTGGACAATTTCTGTCGGAAATGTTGACTGGCTGGTGACGTCTTGCTGACCTCGTTCCATCTAATTTATAACATTTCTTATTAATCATTCCAGTAATTATCGGAACAGAAGAGATTCTATCTATTATGATAGCTTTAAAATTCACCTTCTGAAATTACTATGCTACGCGTAGGTCTTCGTATTCTATCCCACTATCATCATCTGAAGTCGCCACTACCACAATAACGGGGATGGTACAGTTGAAACAAAAAATATCTGAAGATTATTCATTGTTCCACCACATTTCCACGCCACGCTCGTTGGGAAGCGGAGGAGTTTTACACGTGGAGCAATAAGCTGTATTGGTTTTATACTTGATAAATCACTTTCTTTATAACACTCATTTTCGTTTTTAATTCAACATACCACTTCCACTTTCACCGTTCGGGTAAAAGCACCTTCTAAAGCGATGCTATGTTTCTCCATCAGGACTGATCCATTTCATGAAAATATAATTGCTCTCTAAGCTCTCTTCTCACTGACTTAAGAATCACACAGACACACACACGACTGACGACACACATCATAACCGTCTTCCTACTCTGGTTCCACTGAAACTGAAAGCAACATGCTGACACACTAATTATGGACGAGCGCACCCACAGCAAAAATGAAGTAGACTCAACGATTGATTAGCAAATTCACATGATTCATGAAACGGAAAAAATTATATGGTTTCTCTCTTTACTCAAAACCGGCTCTACCAAATTATTCATTTGGCGATGATTTTTGAATTGAAAGTCAGGTTTAAGAGTAGGGCTCAGTGATTCACAAACCTAGAATGAGTGCATAGGACTACGACAGGCTCCCAACTGGCATCATCATCATCACTTACTTGATTCGCATCCGCGTCGTATCATTTGGATGCAAAATATCAACTATTTTACAAAATTGCAGCATCTTTAGTAATGCTAATAACATGCATGCACTCACATACACACACACATATGACGAAAAGAAGAATGAATATGTTATCATCCTTTGACTTGGTGAGCCTACATAGTTCATGCAAGTAAACAATACGACAAATGATACAACACAAACCTTACATTTTCAAAACGACGAAGGACTGTTTCCTCCTTATTGTAGCCAGAACACAAATTTTTGTAATGCAAGAAAGGTACCCCTAAAAAGTAAAAAAGGGGTATACTCTGATACTGAATCGCAAAAAGCAAGGCTGAAAAGTGGGTCGCAACCAGTAAAACCAATAAGCCAAAGAAAAATGCTCTGCAAACTGGGTATGAGGAAACAAAGAAGGGCATATGTGCGTATCAAATATAACGGTGATTCATATATGGATGTCAAGTAGGAAGGAATAGTATACGTGCGACAGACCGTTTTCAAAAGACGCCAAGGTGAATACCGAAAAGAACGCGATTGAGTATTTGAGTATACGATGGGTAACTGAAAATTATCAACATTTTTGTTCAAAATAATACCAGTTTTGTTCACATCTCTTACTTATAGGTGCGGTTACATCGTGTCATAATGTTGCCCAAAAATTCTTCTAGTTTGTGAACTTGAGGGTTGGTTAGACTTAGGAGTCCCTCGTCGTCGTCATAATCAAAATCTTAGTCCAAGCGCTTAAAACAAGAGCAGGACAATAATGTGTTTGTATGGTTATTCTATAATCCTGATGCTACATGTACACACGTTCTTCCTCACCTTACACCTCATTAGTTTGTCATGCATTCGGTTAAAAAAATTGTTTTCTTTTCCTTGCCTTAAATGTCACGGATATGCATTGTATGTGAAACCAGGTGTGGGCATACAAGTGTATGACATGATCATGGTAGTTGTTTTGACCCGTTTTGGCAAATTTTCACCCTCAGACGACCAAAACCCTATGGCTTGTAACCCTTTTACTATAATAATATTTTATCCTGCCTACGTTTTTGTTACGTAAATTTTTGCTTTGCTGTACATTTGCATTTGGAATCTATATGACACGACGACACGACATTCAGGCTTAGCATTATATTGCATTGCCAAAAATTCAATTTTTTTCTTG
>LJIJ01004892.1:0-13281 GCA_001718145.1 Orchesella cincta
GTTGATAAAATTAGTGATTGTCATGTAGCTGAAGAGAGAAGTTGTAATTTCTTATCAATTGGAATCACAAAATAAAGTTATAAGCACGGCTAGTCTCTTTATACATATTAGTACTTTTTTATGCAGTAAGTTTTATGTAATAATAACTTTAGAAATTTTATTCAATTTTCCAATGCAAGTAAAATTACGTTCATGGTTATATTTGTAAGCAATCAAAATTATTCATTAACCATTTTAGCTTTCAAGTACTTACTAAAAGCTTCCCTAATTTTTTCTAGACGTTTAAAGTAATTGTATATATTGGACGTACTTTTGGACGTTCTAAGCTCGACAATCAAGCCCATCCTCACCTGCCTAATTGGGATGGGCTTTTTAAAAGCACCTAGAGAGCCTTTTAAACTACTGGTCGCCATTTCTAGTTGCTATTCATACAAATATTTTCTCCGTAAAAACGAAATTCATTTTCATTCCTCGTTGGTGACTTGGAGTGAGAAAGCATGGACGTAGTTATAACCAAAGGAAACTTGGAAAAACAAATCCTCCGTTCCATAATCATTTCTTTTTCAATTTTTGTTTTTACACCTTCTTAGTTCCCGTATACTTCAAATGGGACCAGGAATCTAAGCAATACATCATCGTGAGCTACAAAATTCACTCGGTATTACAAAAGCACAATAGTTTTAAAAAAGCAGATCGCTTGCATCCCCTTTCATTCACTTACTTTTTTTTTAAAAAATGAATTGTTTTTAAACGCAATATATTTTCAGATAATTTGCGGTGCTATCACATTTTCGCTTTTTATACAATGTTCTCCCACATCCATGATGAATATAAAATGTTTGAGAAAGCTGACCACTCTCTCAAAATCAGCAAAGGGTTCTACCTTATTACCTTCATTTCTTCGTGTTTCATGTGTTTCATATTCGTTCAGAGGGTTTGGCTACGCCGAAAAACATTGATTGAAGTAGTCAACAACACAACAACAACCGACAGAAAGACGTATACAATTTTAAGATTGGTAAAGTTACAAATAAAAATGTTATTTCACGTGTGGTAAAGATGTATGTATATGAACTTAAATTCATACTTACTTACAGGTAATTGTAGTAACAGCATGTGTCTTTGTAGGCCAAGAGTTTTTGCACAACGTTCTTCGTCTAGTAGTTTTGAAATTCTTTCATCCACTCTAAACGCTGCTGACCCCAACTTTTTGGCATTTTATTGAAACACACACACAAACCCTAGATTTTATCAATCATCTTTTCTTTTTGGTGCTAACATGTCATTTGCTAGCCATGGGAAGTGATTTTCAACAAGAGCTAACCGGTTGTGATCAAACGTATCGGCAGTGAGTTGCACATACGAAAAAATAAGAGAGAAAGTAAAATGCTGAAGTAAATACTGAATTTCTTACAGGGTATAGAAACGTATCGAAACTTCAAAAAGAAATTGGACTCCATCAACACCGTTTTTGGTAGTCAGATCCTTGCAATTTACATTGTAATAGTTGCATTCTACTGCGAGATTCCTGATTTGTTGTTGCGTCGTTTAATTGTTAAAGGATCTTTAATACACTTGCTAATGTACTGGATCTGCAATCTTTTGACTTGGGTTCTCGCTGCGGAATTCCATGATTCAGTAATTTAATTAATATACTCGTGAAATTTTCATTTAATGAGTTACTTTGACATTTTTATTGCTTCAAATTAGATGCATCAGACCATCATCAAATGGCATGAGGAATGCTTCTATAATAAAGTTGATATCTCAAAGAGTGGTGATAAGCGCCACTTTGATTGGAATTGGCGAATGGAAAAGATGGAACGGCATATTACGTTGATGTCCATAAAGCATGAATTACAAACAGAGCCGATCGCATTGTCTTGTCGGTTTTTTAATATAACACATGGATTTTTGAGTTCGGTAATGGTCTTGAGTCTAAACATTGTTAGCATAATAATTCAAATCTTACTGTAAAACTTGTTCAAAATTTCGTTTTTTGTAGATGCTTGGATTACTGGTGACTTATGGAATACTAATTTTCCAATTGGGAAGCGCTTAAATACCTAGTCTGCAGTTGGATGGGTAAATACGCAACAATAAGCTATCAAATTTAGAATAAACAGTACAAACATTAAAATGAAAATGTGGATATCGACTGATCTCCAAATATTAAAGAATTCATAATTGGTGCCATCAGGTTTAGGCTGGACATTAAATCCTTTTTATATCCCATCGTTTAAAATATATGAGGCCTAGTTATGCAAATGTATTATAAATAAATTTTTGTGGAATTTCTGTACCCGCATTTTAGTGGATGACGAACAACTCACCTTAATGTATTGAAACGAATGTGATAGCGATATACACTGCTTGAATCTCGACCTTATTCATTCCAACCATATTACCTGATAAGATAACAATTTCCTTAAGATCTATTTATACTTTTCGGTGGCGTGTTTATAAGCCAATTACTTGTCAAACCCACTCTTGAACAATTGCGTAAAAAATATAAAGGCATATAAACACATGTGCCACATGCTATTGAAACAAATAGGAAATTACGAGATGGACTGTCGGTTTACTTCAATTTTCATAGGATGAATCCAGTAATACTAAAATTAAATTGTATTTCTAGTTTTTATGTATTATCTAAGCATATAGTTTCTAAGTATCAAGGTGGTATAAATTAATACTCCTACATATATGATTAATTCTAATTGAATAAATGAGTCATAAGAAGTTTGTTTCTAGAATTGACATGAAGTAATTGCTATTGCACATTCTATTCTCATCCTGGATAATTCCAAATAGAAATGAAATATTTTTCAATTCCTAAATAATCATTTTATAATGCACTTAAGGTGGTATATTTATTTTCAATTTCATAGAGTACATCAATTCATTTAAATTTATTCGAGCCGTAACAGTGGAAATGAAGAGTGGGCAGAGTTGAACCTAAATCTACAAAACTGCCACTTTCACCAGTTGGTATCGTCGATCCAGCACTTCATTTGGAGAACACGAATAAAAATCAACTTGCGAACTTTAAGAAATTCAACATGAAAATTCAAAAATTTGAAACCAAACTAAGTTGTAAAGAGACCCCCACATCTGGCAGCATGATGGAATCTCGAAGCATGTTTTTAACAACATTTCTAAACATATTCTCTGCTACTGGCCTGATCCCATTTTCTGTAGAACAAAGGGAACTAAACGGATTATATTATTTGACATCTTCGACTTTCAAAAGGGTTCGCCATTTCTAATAACAAAATAAGCATACCTACATGTGTTTTCAATAATGGTTTTCATTAAGGTTATTTGTGGGATCGTACATGGAACAACGATTGGGATACAAGTGGTGCTGACCATTGCTTTTGGAATTCACGGACAACAAAACGCATCCTCAATTAGCAACCTTCTGCAGTTTCTGAATAACCTTTTTGGAATAAGCTATTTGATCATTTCAATAAACTTACTGTGGAACCGGAAGGAAAGGCTAGTAAAAGTTTTGGAATGCACGAGAACATCCGTTCGCCATGGAAAACTGGTGCACAACTACCCTTTCTAATAAAAGAAGCAGGCATTGAAAATTAAATTCCATTAAAACTCTTGAATTTTTAGGTGAATGCTGTTCCGTATGCTTTGCTGGGCATATCAATCATTTTTATGATGGTATTGATGTTCGAGAACTTGCAAGGCTTACATTTTATCTTTCTTCCTACGAAAAATGGAACGTTGGTTGAATTTTTAACTGAAAGTTGTCTTTCGAAATATAAAAATGATGACGGAGGATGTACTTGGTGGATGTGGGCTGTATATATTCTGAATAAGTTTATGTTAGTAGTTGTTTCGTATTCGAGCTCCTTTTTTTTATTCAACGATTTTTTATTCTTTTTGTTTTCTTTGACCATGTTGGATATGGGGAAAGAGTTTGAAGAGAAGTTGTCTCATACGGATGAGATTCACAAGGTATTTACGGTTTTTGTCCATTTTATGACACTGTATATCCCAACTTAAAGAGTATCTTTCTTTAATTACGTACGTCAAGGGTGTGGAACTTTATCTCGATCTGAAAACGAAAGTAAAACTTATAAACGATTACATTGGCCCTTTAATTCTGGGATATTATGCGTCACTTATGGCATTTCTGCTTGAGGGCCCAGACATCCTAATGGGATTCAAAGATTCTGCTTTCTCCGAAACTATTCTGTATTACCTCTGTATTACTGCTACCATCAGCTGGGTTCTATTTGCGGAATATCATGACTATGTTAGCTCGAATTGCAATTCTCTCCTTACTCTTTCATTTCTTTAGAAATTATTAAAATCAAATGATTTTTATTTCAGACGAAAAATGCATTGGAAAATTGGTTTGAGCTGAATCTCCTTCAAATTCCCGAGAATGTTATTTCGATTGAAACTAGACTGAAGCTTATGACTATAAAAAGTGAGGTGAATAGTGGAAGCTTGGCGGTTTCTTGTAAATACTTTGGAATCACAAACACATTTTTAAGCTCAGTAAGTCACTATTACTTAAGTGTTTGACAGTTTTGTCATTTGTGTATGTATACTATGTATGAGCATTTTTTGCTTTCTTTTCACTAATAATTCTTATACTTTTGGAATTAATTCCTGCAGACTTTGGGGCTTCTAGTGACATATCTGATTGTCAGTTTACAAATGCAACCCAAGCCGTCCACCTAGTTGAATTTTGGTTTGGATTTATGTTTCATGTAAATAGTGTACGAATAAAATATTTAGATATCTGTACAGATATGTATGAGCAAAATTCTTCAATGTTCATCTAGAGGTCTAATTTGACTCATATACATATATCTGCTTAAAAAAATTGTACACCAGGTAAAAACCATTTTTTTCAATGGACGGATTGTCAAGTCGAATGATTATCAATGGTGTATTACATTTAATTAATCACCTGGAAATAATTAATTAGAAGTTACATTTTGATACACTCTATTCTAAGCAATCAAGCTAAAACAATTAAAAATAGAAAACCAACCCACACTGTGGAATGAAAACAATCGTGTTTCATCACTTCTATGCTTCTCTCGTGCTTACAATTATTTTGAGAGCAATGTATTTAACACGTATGTACACACAAAGAAAACTTTTAAGTTGTATTATTTTTATCGTGAATTAGTTTTTAGCCCTTTTCTTGTCAATGTTTATGTTATGCATGGCCGTTTCGAGTAAAATTGTTTTACATTTACACGACAGAACGAACCATTCTGTTAGAACACTAGGGAATAAAAGTCGGTACAAATGCAAACAGCACGTCTTTAGTTTATCTGTTTGTGTATGTATGTACAGATGTTTCAATGCAATTCATTTGCTTTTGCTACGAATACAACTCTTATACCGATCCGTTTTTCCCTCGACATTTCTATGTTTCAGCACAACAAAACCTTTATATTTCCCAACACTCGTACTCCTCGTCCTTTTGAACAAACTTATTATTAGTAATTAGGTTAAGTAACTTACTACACAGCCTGCAAACACAGGCTTGTACAAGAACTGATGAATAATAAAGAACTAATGTGTCGGCAAGATCTGGTGTGGAACAAGTTACTCTCATTTACCATAGTTCTCGTAACGAGATAGCTGGTATTTTCAGAGAGAGAGAGTGAGCGATAAATGTAGATACTCTTATAGTTTACAAACTAGAAAAATATTAACTCGTTTTATAAGTCCTCGTACACTAGTGCTTACTTAAGAACATGAACAGAAAATTCCAAACCAACAAATACAGTGGAATCAGAAATGGAAGATTCAACCGGAGAAAGCATATTTTATATTCCCTTCAACCTTTTCTACTATTTTGGATTTGTACCGTTCAAGACGTGTCACAATGAAGATAATAAATATCAGTTACAAACAAATATCGCACAAAAGGTGACTAATAATGGGGGCCTGACAATGTAATTAATCTAAATCTGCATTCTTAAGGTAAATTACAACACGGTGCATTTCAGTGAATGATAACTTTCTCTTTTTCAGATCATCTGTGCTTTCTTCCACGTTGTTCAGGCAATTTACCAAGTATACTTTTTTCTCAAAGGCTGCCTTCAGTTTAAAAGTTCTTCCGAAACAAGCACAGTCGCGATTCTTGATGCAGTGAGTAATGTTGCTTTCCTCGTGGCCAACCTGTTGGTCATGCAACAAATGTGGGGGAGGCAAGAAAGCTACCTTCAGTTTTTGGAGTACACTCGCTGCAAGAGAAAGCCTAGAAAATGTGGTGGTCCATTTTCTGTAAGTTATTCTAATGGAATATTATGGTATTTTAGCTATCGTAAAACTAATTTCTGTTTTACTTTCTCCAAGTAGGTATACACTACCATGATATTATGCTGCCTGTTTTTGTCAATAGTAAGCTGGTTTTTAGTAAACGATCCCGAATATTTTATCAATCATACCAGCCCACTTTACATCAATAATACATCAACTGCGCAAGACAACGCGAGTAGGATTAGAATCGAAAGCAGTTTTCAACTTTATGTTGACAAAGGAATGCAATGGGGAAACAGTGTATTATACATTAGTACGGCCAACTTTTTTGTGTTTACGCAAGGACTGTTTATTGTGTTGATTCTTGCGTTGAGGCAACGTGGAGCAGAATTTCGGATGGAGATGGACAAGAGCAAGGAAAACGTTGACATCAAACAGGTTTACAAAACAATTCCTTCTGACCTCTGAGTACCGGTACAGGTTTGGAAAAAATATAACGAATAATGCTTTGATGATCCAGGGTATTCAGCTTTATAGAAAATTAAAAAGGACAACCGATCTAACTCAGAAAATGTATGGTGACTACATACTGGCTTTCTACATCTCATCCGTTTCATATTACGCTGAGGCGCCCCACATTTTGATGGGAAAACGAAGTGCCGCGGAAATGGTGATCTTGATTGTATTCACCATTACCAGTTTGGTATGGATTTGGGCAGCAGGCTTTCATTATTGTGTATGTAAATTATTAGTATTTTATTAAATACATTAAGTTAAGTATTTAAGAAATGTAAACTGATTAGTTTTTTAAAATCTAGATTCATAACTGCATTTCGGAGTGGATAGCATTTTTTAACGAGAACGATTCGGTACTTTTGGAAGATCAATTGAAACTGCTTTCTATCAGTTCTGAAGTGTCAGCAGACCCTATCGCCCTCTCCTGCAGATGTTTCTCCGTGACCTATAAACATCTATGTTCGGTATGTTGAGAAAAAAATTAAGCTAGATGTGACTTTATTTGAATTATATCAATAAAACCTTGAATGTTTGTCGGTTTCAGATGTTGGGAGTAGTAGCTACGTATGGTATGATCGTTGTTCAGTTAAATCGTGACTAGGTAGATTGATACTAAATACTGTTACAGCTTGTTGTCTCTTTTCTTCTGAAGACCTTACAAGCATTGAGGGGTAACAATACTACTATACCGTATCTAGGTGCGTGTAAAAAGTTTCGCAAGAAGTATGTAGTTATACGATGGTGAAAATTCTAAATCAATTCATATCTCCGGAACGAAGGTCTTGGAAGGTTGATTGAGTGCCAAAAGTTAGAACTAGTGGCAGAAAAATTGAAATCAATTTGATATCAATTCCAAATCCAATAATATTTCACTGGCACAAAATAGTGGTTTCCAAGGTGGACCCTATGGGTCAAATCTTCATATCTCGACACTGGTGCAAAAAAATTATGAATTCTCGGTTAATGTCGCATATACACTCTTAGAGCGTCAGTTGGATGTATTATTTATGTACCTATCATCGATATACTGCAACACAGTTCTTGCCAAACAAATATCGTGCTTTAAATTAATAACTGCTGTGTACATCATGTCATTATTAAAAATGGTACATAAAACTGCTCTATGTAGGTCATATCAACATTTGTCATCACAGAAACGCTGCTTTGTAAAAGAATAAGAATGAAAAATAGCTCAGTATCACCAAATGTGGGGATTCAAAGCCCTGAAACACAACCGAGCACACATGAAATGTCCTGTCGTTCATTCATCACATTTTTGTCTGGTGAAGGTATCCAGAAGTCACCTTTTTCCGGATCCGATGTTTGAATCGTAGTAAATAAATAATACTACGTCGGCCAGGTAGGTTGACAGCTTAGTAATATTTTATAACCACCGTATTGTTCTTTATCATCTAAACCTACAAATTCTTAGGAGGTATAAGTCATATATTCCGTGAAGCTATACTATGTGAATTACTGCAAATTTAAGGCATTTGAGATTAATTTTAGTGTGGACGTATGAGTGACAAAATGCGATAAAAACTTAAAAAGACGCCGACACCTGTGGATGGGAAAAAACCTATTTTGGCAAATAAAAACAGCGGTGTGCTGTCTTGCAGGAAGCGTCCCAATGTATTGCGGATGGCAGAAAGTGAGTCACGGAGAAATGTGTCCAAAGGGGAGCTTATGTGGTGTTAAAACCCGAGTGATCTAAGTTTTGGCAGCCGACTTTTAAAAACTTAATTTTAATATATATACTAAATTAAGTATATTATTTAATGTATTATCTCCCAAACAGCAATCGCTAATTTGAGGATTGATAAAAGGCTAAATTTACTTGCCAATTCCAATGAGACAATGGTAGGATCCGTCGCACATTCCAGCATATACTTGTGTGACTTTTGAGTAGCGTATATCAGTTCGTAGAAAATTCATTCTTGAAGCAAAATTGGCAAAGTAAATTTTTTGATGTAAATTTCTTTTGAGTATACAGTTTATAGAAGTTGTTAGTAAACGCGTGGGATCATTGTTATTTTAACTCTTCAGTGACTAACCAGGTAAGAAGACTTGCGAGCTATTACAGTTTAATGACAAAAAGTTATTATCTGTCACAAACTTTGGGCGTCATGTAGATTCAAACTATTTGTATTATTTTATTCTCGAAATCAATAAAGAATTTTTTTTTCGCACTCTACTCAAACCCCATAAATTTATATAATACACCATATAATGACAGAGGAAACTAATCTTATATACAATAAAATTAATTTTCGATAAACATTTTTGATAACAACATCTAGATTTGACAAATTTGACAAAGTTACACATTACGAATTACGACTGTACAAAATTGCGAATTAAAGAACTAGAATATACATGCTATAACGATATATTTCGATTGAATAATAGAAAATATGTTTACAATTCTACTTACTGTATCTGGGTGCACCTAGGTCAAATTCGGTTTTAAAATACTGGCGCATTGGACATCACTGTTTCTTAAACTTTTTTGATAAGCATTCCATACTTCCATAAGTGTTTGGTGCTTTGTGGCTCAGACATTGGCGTTTCTTAAAACCAATTTGATCGTCAGCTTATAACTAAAATATAATGTAAATTCCAAGGTCAGAAAAAAGCAATATCATACAAATGATACGGTACAATACGTATGCATTATATATTAAACATTCATCTTGCACGGACGGTTTGCTAACATACTTCCGGAGAACAATCGTTCTATAAATAAGCTAACCATTTGCCTTCATAATGAGTATAGTTTGCGTAATATTCTGAAGTAAAAAGAGTGCAGACGAGCTGCAGGTTTCAGTCGTTCAACCTATGCTTAATGACAATTACACGATTCTTAGACCACATAGGAAGCATTATACGTTTGATCATATATTATCATGTAATACGGATAAGTACGTGATCAAATTAACTTGCACCACTCTAACAGTTTCAGTACGTGCTTTAAACTGCAAAGTAAAGAGAGGAGAAGTGTGTCTAAAGCATTTTTACTTGAATTAAAATCAAAATGATTGATCCTCAGATCGGGGAAGAAGTTTCGTTTCTGGCCACTTTCTTCAATTTCTTCTACTACCTTCTACTAATCCCCTTTAAGACGATTCTGGATAAAGAAACAAATGAGTACCGTATACAATCTAATAAGTTACACAAGGTAACGCGTTCAATTATATTGGCAAAAAGAATTAATATTATTAGGACCCGTACAAATGTGTATATTGTTGTGATCCCATGTAACGATCTGCTGTCCACTGATTCATACATTTGTGGTTTTCTTCGTGATTTCTTTGTGGATAATAAGTGGACGTCAGTTCGAAACCAACTTGGAACCACGCATTGTCGTACTTTTTGATCTCGTTAGTAATTTCACATCATCCTTGTCCAAAATCTTGATCATATTCATTTTATGGAGGAGAAGGGAAAAGTATCTTCAAGTGATTGAAAGTACTAGGATAACTGCCCGTCAAAATTGCTGTAAGCCAATACTATAATCGCAAATTTTATATAAAAGCACTAACGAAAGCTGAACACGTTGATAAACTTTCAGCTCTACATTGGCACTCTAATCTCGAGCATTGCATGGGGTGTCATTAATTGGTTCATGCTTCATGACGACAAACATTATGGAAGCATCCACAGCCTTGATAAATATATACTGGACAATTGCACTTTTTCAGATAACATAACTAATGCCACTTCTCTATATTTATCTATTTTTGAGTATACAATTCACGCATGTCTAGATATAGTGATGGTTCATTCATCCCTGCTTTATATACCAGCCCAAGGCTCGTTTCTTATGCTGATTCTTGCTTTGGGGCATCGTGGGGAAACATTTGAAATTGAACTGGAAGCAACTAACGACGTTCAAAAGGTAATACTTACGTTTTTATGTTAAATATTAAACTATGTTACAAAATTAAAGTTGCAATCTGAAAATTTCATAATAGGGGAATTTGCTCCATAAAAGTTTAAAAAGAAAAACTGAATTGATTAAAGACTTGTTCGGGAACAACCTCCTGACGTATTACATTACTGCGGTCTGCTATTATGCTGAAGCGCCTCATGTTCTCCTGGGAAAAAGAGGGGATACAGAAAAAGCCATTATGATCTACGTTGCATGTACCAGTGTGATATGGATATTGGCAGCAGAATTTCATAAAAATGTACATGACTAGTGGAATACATATTTGTTTAAAGGGCCAAATTATCCAGTTTTAACCCAGTGTTTGAAATGTAATATTCAATACATACTTGAGCTCTGATGATAGATTGAAGCCAGTTTATATTTCCAATGAGATGTCAACGAATCCGGTTGCTCTTTCCAGCCGTTACTTTTGTCACTTACCAACAATTCAGTGCAGTAAGAGTGTATAATAAAAACTTTCGGGTTATTGTTTTTTGCATATATTCCTTGCTTTTTATATACGTCTAGATGTTGGGCTTGGTGGTGACGTACGGAATCATCGTTTTCCAGCTTCACAGCGGGCCACACTGCAAAGACACTTATTAAACCTATATTCATAAGTTGTAAAAACAACTCAGATGGTTTCAGTTGCAATATGTGAGCATGTCATATTAAAGAAATCGAGCCTTTGTTTGGCACATTTATTTTTATAGTATAACAAAATAAAATGTTTAAGTATTTAGTAGTTGCTTCTATATGGCTAGTTGATTCATAAATATTATTTTAACATTTCATGGTTTTGCACATTAGAACTTACTGGATCGTTAAACAGAATGTTTTTTGTCTAACAATGTATATGAAATACTTAATCTGTTACATTATATAATTGTATTTCCGGTTTCCTTTGATGAGTTATTTTCATAATACCTAAAAACAATTTGCTAATAATAATAACAGAAATACGCCCAAAAATACAGTACTTTTAGGATAATAACGATATTATTGAAAGCAATGTTGTCACGCCCCAAACATCAATATCGAGAACATTTTCATTGGTGAACGTGGAATTTCTTTCAGATAAACATTCACCCGCGCCGTTACCAGAGAAAGTTTTTAATTTGAAAAGTGAAGAGTTTGTTGAATTTCTTGGAAATCCTAATCGATGGCCAGTAGTATTCTATCAGAAACCTTCATTTTTACAAAACCAAACCATGAAAATGTCCATGGTTTAGTAGTCACCAAAAAACCAAATAATTATTGGCAACCAAAACCAACCTGGACCTCACAGGACGACCACCAACACCAAAAAACGGATGGCCAACCTGCTGCGGAAGTTGTTCATTGCTTCACATGAAACTCATCCGCTACTGTGAAATCTACCCAAAATTTGTCCACACAACTCAACATAAAAAGAGTAAGAATCGACGGTTTGTTAATATGAGTAAGATTTTAAAAATGTGACTTGACCAAGAACAGAGAGTAGGTGGCATACAAAATCTTTAGCCACACTTTCAGATATTGATTCATACATACATAATTTGGAGTACACACACCGACATACCGTTCTTTGTAAAATTCATATTAATTTTAGGTTTGAATTTCTGTGTAACTGAAAATCCTTCAGAGAGAGCATTCACGTCTAAGTTCCAGGAGAGTATTCGAAGACTATGTTGGAATGTACATTTTAAATTAGTAGGAGAACAAAAGTCATTATCCCCGTATGAATTATTCCTTTTTCAATGTAAAAAACGTAGCATCACTCATAAAGTTCAATGTCCAATGACGAACGAAATATTCAGTGACGAAAATATCTCTAGAAATCTTTTTCAACTAATACGCAGGCATACACGGTCTGAATCTTTTCCACCAAAGAAGCTATTAGAATCTTGCATTTCATTCCTCAAGGATAATAACCTTTTTGTAAAGAACGCAGACAAGAACGCAGGGATCTGCATAATTAGCAAGGATCTCTACAGAACAGAAGTATATAGGCAATTGTCAGACTTAACAACTTACAGACCATCATGTAAAACTGAATTCGAACGTGCCATAAATGATATTCAAGATAAATGTAATTTTTGAAAATGGACCTGGGAGGTGGAATAAAATTACATAGCCTGATTTTAAAATATCCAACTCCAGCCTCTTTCTATTTATTGCCTAAAGTACATAAACCATTTGAAATTTTTCCTCCAGGAAGACCAATTAGTAGTACATGCAAAAGCATAAATAGAAATGTCAGTGCCATCGTGGATTTCATACTCAAGCCAATAATGTGCACACTTCCAGGGATCCTACTTGACACCACGCATTTTTTACATGTTCTTAACAGTATTGAAGTTCAGACAGGCTACAAAAACATATACTAATAATAACCTATGACATTGATGCATGTGTACACCAAATTTAAATGATCAAGGTAGGTTTTCGTAATATATTTCCTGCTATGACAAGACTCCGGTTGAAAAACACTACCGTACACTGAACCGGTCCTAGACGGCTCATAATGGTTCAAATATTGCGTCTTCACTTCTGATTTGTTTCAAAAACCTGCAAAGTGTTGAAAAATTATGGCTTAAGGC
>LJIJ01004893.1:2318-13276 GCA_001718145.1 Orchesella cincta
CTCCAAAATTGTACAAAACAAATTCGAGAACGGCCCGGTGCGCTACTTAATCAAAACTGTCGTTAAACCTTCAAAACGGCGACAATTAACTGTATAAGTATTCACTTAATAAGTAAAAGGTCAAATTAAAAGTCTGTTATGCATTGCACGGTTGTGCTGCTTATGTTCTATTCTTTCTGACCAAATTACGTAAGGCAAACTTGCTTACAAACAATTTGAGAAACGGCCGCCCGTTGCGCTACTTATCAAAACTGAGCGTAAACCTTAAAACAGGGAATAAGCTTTAAGTAATTAGCATAATTAATTAAGTGGCCAAAAACCTAAAAGTCTGTAATTCATTCCCACAGTTGTGCTGTACTGTTGTGAATTCTTTCTGATTTACCTTCTGTAGCAAATTGTACAAACAAATTCGGAGAACGGGCTGGTGCGCTACTTATCAAACTGAAGTTTAACCTTAAAACGGGAAAGTTCAATATTAGTAACTCATTGTCCAATAAAGATCATATTAGTTATGCCTAAATGTATTTATATAAATTAGTTGGCCAAATTAAAAGTAACTGTAATTCATTGCACAGTTGTGCTGTTTATGTTGTATTCTTTCTGATTACCTTCTGTAGCAAATTGTACAAACAAATTCGAGAACGGCCTGGTGCGCTACTTATCAAACTGAGTTAACCGTAAAACGGGAATAGCTGTCAAGTATTTAGTATATCAATTAGTGGCCAAATTAAAAATCAGTAATTCATTGCACAGTTATGCCTCTTATGTTGTATTCTTTTTGATAACCTACTGTAGCAAATTGTACACAGAAATTTGAGAACGGCCGGTGCGCTACTTGTCAAACTGAAGTTTAACCTTTAAAACGCCCGGAATAGCTGTAAAGTGTTTTAGTATATAAATTAGTGGCCAAATTAAAAATCGAATCATTGCACAGTTGTGCTGTTTATGTTATTTTTCTGATTACTTCTGTAGCAATTGTACAAACAATTCGAGAACGGCCGGTGCGCTACTTATCAAACTGAGTTTAACCTTAAAACGGGAATAACTGTAAGTATTTAGTTTAAATAGTGCGAATTAAAAGTCTGTAATCATTGCACAGTTGTGCTGCTTTATGTTGTTTTCTTCTGATTACCTTCTGCAAATTGTACAAACAAATTCGAGAACGCCGGTGCGCTACTTATCAAATTGTCTTAAAACTTAAAACGGGAATAACTGTTAAGTATTCACTTAATAATTAAAAAGGTCAAATTTAAAATCTGTTATGCATTGCACGGTGTTGCTGCTTATGTTCTATTCTTTCTGACAAATTACATAAGTAAACTGTAAAAACAAATTTGAGAACGGCCGGTGCGCTACTTATCAAATTGTGATAAACCTTAAAACGGAAATAACTGTTAAATATTTAGTTTATAAATTAGTGGCCAAATTAAAAGTCTGTAATTCATTGCACAGTTGTGCTATTATGTTGTATTCTTTTCTGATAACCTTCTGTTAGCAAATTGTACAAACAAATTCGGAGAACGCGGCTGCGCCTACTTATCAAACTGAGGTTAACGTTAAAACGGGAATAGCTGTAAATATTAGTATATAATATTAGTGCCAAATTAAAAGTCTGAATTCATTGCACAGTTGTGCTGCTATGTTGTATTCTTTCTGATTACCTCTGCTTAGCAAATTGACAAACAAATCGAGAACGGGCCGGCTACTATCAAACTGAGTTAACGAAAACGGGAATACTGCAAGTATTTAGTATATAAATTAGTGGCCAAATTAAAAGTCTGTAATTCATTGCACAGTTGTGCTGTTTATGTTGTATTCTTTTTGATTACCTTCTGTAGCAAATTGTACAAACAAATTCAGAACCTGGTCGCCATCAACTGAGTTTAACCTTAAACGGAATAACTGTTAAGTATTTAGTATATAAATTAGTGCCAATTAAAATCTGTAATTCATTGCACAAGTTGTGCTGCTTATGTTGTTCTTTCTGATAACTTTCTGTAGCAAATTGTACAAACAAATTTGAGAACGGCTCGTGCGCTACTTATCAACTGAGTTAAACCTTAAAACGGGAATACTGTCAGTATTTAGATATAATTAGTGGCCAATTAAAAGTCTGAATTCATTGCCACAGTTGTGCTGCTTATGTTGTATTCTTTTTGATTACCTTCTGTAGCAAATTGTTACAAACAAATTCGAGAACGGCCGGTGCGCTACTTATCAAACTGAGTTTAACCGTAAAACGGGAATAGCTGTCAAGTGTTTAGTATATAAAAAGTGGCAATTAAAAGCTTGTAATGCATGCACGTTGTGCTGCTTATGTTGTATTCTTTTGATTACTCTGTAGCAAAATCTGTACAAACAAATTCGAGAACGGCCGGTGCGCTACTTATCAAACTGAGTTTAACCTTAAAACGGGAATAGGTGTCAAGTATTTAGTATATTAAATTAGTGGGCCAAATTAAAAGTCTTGTAATTCATTGCCACAGTTGTGCTGTTTAGTTGTATTCTTTCGATTACCTTCTGCTAGCAAATTGTACAAACAAAATTCGAGAAACGGCCGGTGCGCTACTTATCAAACTGGTTTAACCGTTAAAACGGAATAACTGTCAAGCATATGAGTATATAAACAGTGGCTAATAAAAGCTCTGTAATTCATTGCACAGTTGTGGCTGTTTATGTTGTATTCTTTCTGATGATTCCTTCTGTAGCAAATTGTAACAAAGAAATTCGAGAACGGCCGTCGCGCTACTTATCAAACTGAGTTTAACCTTAAAGAGGAATATCTCGTGGTTCTTTATATAATAAAAAAGGGCGGACCAAATTAAGTCTGCTAATTCATTGCAAAGGTGTGCCTGCTTATGTTGTAATTGCTTTCTGATAACCTTCTGTGCTACATGCGAATGGGTACAAACAAATTGAGAACCGGCCCGTTGCGCTACTTATCAAACTGAAGTTTAAGCCGTAAAACGGGAATAACTGTCAAGTATTTAGCTTTATAAATAGGTGGCCAAATTTTAAAAAGTTCATGTAATTCATGCCACCAGTTGTGCTGCTTGATGTTCTTTCTTTCTGATAACCTACTGTAGCAAATTTTACAACCAAAATTGGAGAACGGCCAGGCGCTTACACACTAAAACTTAAATTTAACCATAAAACCGGAACAACTGTATTGTATTTAGTATATAAATTAGTGGCCAAATTTTAAGTCTGTTAATTGCATTGCACCGGTTGTGGCTGCTTATGTACTTTCACTTTCTGATAACCGTGTGAAGATAGCTGTTCAAAGCATACTTGAGAACTGCCGATGCGCTACTAATGAAACTTAACCTTAAACATTAAAGCGTTTTTATAACATGTAAAGCGTTTCGCATACGAAATAATACCCAAATTAAAAATTTGTGATACGTGGCATAGTTATGCTCTTTATGTTCTTTACTTTCCGATAACCGTGTCAAGATAGCTGTTACAAAACATACTTGAGAACGGCCGATGCGCTACTAATGAAACGTATTTAAACATTAAAACAGTTATTACTTGGTTAGACCTGTAGTCTTGAAACATATCCGAAATTGGCCTTTGAAATTACTGCGATACTATATGTAGCATTATAAGAATATGATTTTGAAGACAGGGCTGTTATTGAAATCTTGTCAACCTTATATGTACATCTTTTTTATTTTCTGAAGGGTTTCTTTTATTATTCTAGAACGAACTAACCAATGAGGACTGGTCTTCAGACGTATAGATTGCTTTGACATTTGAAGTAACGTTTTGCGAATAAGCCCTGTGATAATACTCTGAATTATAATACTCAGCAAACATTTTATTTGACAACGTTGAAGATCAAAATAAGCGTAATTAAAATTTTCTTTTATTTGTCTGCCATTATTATATAAATATAGTTCTTTTCAGACGTATATTATTTTAAAATTTCAAGAAATTTAGCAATAGATGTATTTTGTTGTATGATACAGTCCAATCGTTAGTACAGCAAAATTAGCAATACGCCCAATATTTATAAATTTGCACGTCTCCACATGTCGATGTTCGCCCATCCGTATCAACCAGCTTGATCTGATTCATGCAGCCAAACAAGCTGCAGAAATAGTCCACATCCTCCTTCTTCAATTGGATGACTTTCTGGAGCATTTTCACCAAATGTTAGAGCTGCCATCATGTCAGGCGGTAAGTCTTTTGAGAAACTGGTCCATTTTTCTGTTGTGGACTCCCGTTCATATCGCTTTTTCGTGACTGACTAATAACCAACCTGGTAGAATTGGGAAGGACAGGAACTGCCTCATCAATCCACACCCGAGGTCCATAATGGCGAGCCCAACTCTTTACTTCTTAACGTTTCCAACGGCTCTTTTGAAAGTTTAGCCAAGCGTCCTCAACAAGTCGAGGTTGAATGGAACATCCGTTCCTAAACAAAGCCTCGCCTCAACTGAGTCACTGAACTCGACCGACAAAATCCCAAAGCAAATCCATATTTCTTCTCAACCGAAGGCTGGCTCGGCAAGAGCTGCGAACATGTTTACGAAATTCCTTCCAAGCTGTCGAGTGAAAACATCGGGCGAAAACATCTTCCTTGTTGCGCTTTGAGATCTTCCGGCTCGAGTTTGAGTTGATGTCCATAGAATTGAAGAAGGCCGATGCGACGAATAGCGGTAAAGAAAAGTACGTCGGTTGCTCGTTATATCTGAAATATTAGGCGAGGCAGCTTTCGTTAAGTCCCGAGTCTCAGTTGGGGGCACGGCGGAAGCTCCACTGGATCTACTAGCTTCTCAATATCCCAGTTTGTGTAGTACTCCAAGATGGGCACTTCCACCGTTAGCTTTTCAATGTTACTCAACCGCTCCAACTTGACTATCAACGATTCCAGCAGTCGTTCCCTCTTGATTTCAAAAGGAAATGTCAAGTAAGCCACAGGAGTTAGAAGTCTGGTTTTTCGCTTTAAAGCAACACAGCCACCCGCCCCCTCCACCTTAATTTCTTGGAGGTTTGGGAACTCTTTAAAGTGATGAAGGACATCCTCGTATCTCCACGTACAGCTTTTCTTTTCAATAACTCGAATTCTTTTCAGGTTCGGGAACACCTTGGCAAAATATTTGCGTTCGAGTTTTGTTGCTGGAAACATTCCGGGCTGGACAAGTCCCAACTCCTCCAGATTAGGATACGGGGGCGTGATGAGCGGTGGCTTGCAAATCGGATTCATCAAATCTCGGTAACGAGTAATATCGGTAACGAGAGTCCAACACAATAGTTTCCAATGTGGGGCGGAAACACTGAAGACATTGGAAGCATGATGAAAGAAATGTTTCACTCGAACTCTCAACTGGGAGGCGAATCTCCTTCAACTCTGGCCACCGAACGAGAGCCAAACTTTCAAGCATTTTTGGAAATTCATCAGGCCGTGAGGTAGGGAAGCGAATTTCTAGACGCTGGAGCTTGGTCAGAGCATTCCAGTCATCTTGGATGAGTTCCGGAATGGAAAAGCAGATGAGTTCCATCGACAAACTTTTGAGCTGTGGTCCATATCTTCGGATCAAGGGGAAAAGGAAATGTGTGTAATTTCTGACGTTAAGACCAGTGCTCGCCTTCAGCTTTAGTTGTGTCAAGTGGGGACAAGGAGGTAACGGGTTGGGGAAAGGCTCAAGTATCACGTTCCCTGTATATCTGTCTCGTGACGGCTAATCTTTCAAGGTTTGGCAAATGGTTGAGAATTCCAGACATCTTTTCAAGGAGCTCTGCTTCTCTTGGTGCAACAGTAATCTTGACTTGGCGGAGGTGACGCCCATGTTGCGAGAGGAGAATCACGACGACATCGTGAGGTCCCTGAACTCGCACGCTGGGAAATAAAGGGGTTCCTGGGATGTTCAGCAAAGTGGGTTATGAAGCGTTGCAATTTCTCCTGGCCTCTGATAGGGCAGGTGAACTGGTAGCTTTCTGGAGGATTCACGTCGAATTTGTGGGAAATGCAAGCTTCAAGCTGGAAATCGATGATTGATATCAATCTTGGGGATGTGGAGAGGTGACGCAGCTTGATGAGAGCATGGATCAATGCCTTCTTATCATTCTTGTGAATTACTCCAAAGGATTCCACCGCAAGCTACAATATTTCAATTGGGAGATGTTCAGAAGTGTTTTTCCTCATTTTATTTATGTTTCTCATGGATTTATTCATTTTTAAGTTTCTTACCGCCACCGTTAGCTGATCTGTCTCATCAGCAAGGTAATCCAAGTCCGGTGAAGCTGCAGCCAACGATATGATGTCTTTTGAGTCTGGCAGATTCTCCAGAACGGCTTCCCAGCAGTCAACCTGAAGAGATAATCTTAAATTTTACAAAAACACTTCGAAATAGGCGTAAATATCTCAGAATTTACAAACTTACGTTCATCAATCCAAAAAGATCTTGAGTGGCGTCGTTCCCAGCTCCGCTCATGATGGCTTCAGAAAATTACTCAAGCTCACAGTAAAAAAGGGAAACTGGTCGAAGTAAAAGCGTAAATTAGTTGTGTGAATCTTTACAATCTTAATAGTTGTGAAATGTCAAATAAAACGAGAGTGGATTGGTTTATATTTACACAAGATGGAAATGAGCAGGTGGTCACAGTGTTTTTGAAAAGGCAATTATTAGTTTTACTTCCAATTTAAAAAAATATGATTCATATGTAGCAATGACAACGAAATGTGTTCCTGAGTTAAACTACAACTAACTCCTACGAGATCACGTTCTCTTTGTCAATCATGTTGACAACCCCTCCGGCAAGAAGATTCTCTGTCAAAGTCCTTAGTAGAGCTCGCGAACCTATTTTTGATCCCAAAAACATAAACATGAGTAAAATTTGACCAAGAAAAAGTAATAATAAATTCACCAGCCTTCTGGTCCATGCGATAAACAGGGACTTTGGATTTAATCAAAATGGTGGGCTTCAAAATAGTCACAAGTTGATGAAAGAGATCTGGAGCTTGTGCAACTAGTTCGGTAGCTGTAGACTTCATCGCGTTTTCGAACTGATTTGTTTTACCCCTGGGACTCCATAGCACGTCTTTGGTTCTCCTCAATGAAAGTAGTTGATTGAGTAGCTCCAGTGGTCTTCATTATGCCAACAAAACGTGGAGAAGCACATGCCGACATACATCGCATGTAAAACCAGTCGGTTGCGAACGTGTCTGCGAGATATCGAGAGAGACATCGCCACTCGCCTAAAGTATTCAAGAAAAACTAAAATTTATAATTGATGATTAATCTTTTGACTGTTTGCAAAGCATTACTTTCCTTTTGGAATATCATCCAAGGGCGGCTTCAAACAAACCGTGTGATAACTGTCATTTAATCCGTCACATAAAAACATCTTATCTTTAACATCGCCAATCGCCACCTTTGCAGTTTTGACAAACGTAATTTGCCAAAGGGTCAAAGCGATCTTGTTTGGCTCTCCCTCCATTCATCCATCCTCCCATTCGACTTTTTACAATACTGCTGTTCATATTCTTTGGTGAGTCCTTTTAACAAACGAGCATTGGGGTAGACATTATTTTAAGGTAACACTTAGCTTACTAGCTCTTACACTTGCAATAATACATTTTGACCACTTATAGTTTTCTTCTTACCTTGATTTTGCTTCCAAACATTGTACGGATATAATATCAATTGGCTCCCCACACTCATTTAACAATGCTGTACGCGCTGCAATCATATTCCAGCGTCTGAATTCATTTATTTTATTGTAGTCATCTAAGAAGGCAAGCAAAAGGGGATGTTACAGCAGCACTAAAACACACACGGAGTCGGTGTGACTTGAGCACGAACTCAGCCCCGATATGCTTTGGAGACTTCATTTCAGGTATATCGATCTCCTTCTCAATTCTCACTTTGCCCCATTGTCCTGAAGACTGAAAATATGTACCATCTTAAGTTATATAGTTTACTATTGTTAATTAAAGGATTGCCCAATTTAACAGTTGTGGCAGGAACCCCAAAGAGTTCCGGTAATGAGCAAAATCACTTTCAAAAGCGTTAAAGGGCGTGGTTACTCTGACCTGCCACCCCAAACATTGCTAGACTAAAACAACACACAGGACATGAAAAAAATTGACATTAAGCTTCTTTTCTCTGGATAGGCATCGTGAGAGAGTTGATTGAAACCGTTAAAATATGGGTCAATTTCAGCGGCTAATTTTTTAAATCAATGTTGTATTCATTTAATGTGTGAAATTTTGATATCTAAAGCAAATACTTAAGTAACTGATCATACATTTTTATAACGTTAGTGAATTGTAAACTGGCGTCGGAAATAAACTGAATGTTTATTAAACATTTAAGAAATTGTTACAATAAAATGACAATGACAGCTCATATAGAATAAGGACTCATGGCTATAACATAAGCATTATCTCTAAGAAAGCGCGGATTTTGTAGTTTTGTTGATTTTTGCTTTGGCAAGTTGTTCTATCGCACGAATGTTAAAATTATCTTACTTGAGAAGAAAACTTCGTAAAACGTAATGATTGACATTGTTGAACTCCTGCTGAAAAGAGCTTTTCTGCATACATTAAATATAAAAGGAGTAATGATACTAGAGGTTATAATTGACTAATTCTTAATGCACAATTCGTGTTTAATCTGTAAACCGATATCCTGCAGAATAAATAGGGTAAAATGAACTGTGAACATTTTTATCATTCGCCATCGATATCAATTAAGTTTACCATGTTACTGCAAATTAAATTATGATAAACCAACCAACTCCAAAGGGAAAAAAATCAAACGTTAACTTATCTGTGCATAATTGGTTTCAGAATCAAGATAGATTAATTGAATTTAACAAATAGAGATGATAAAAATGACGGTCTTATTTTTTATTTATCAACTGAACTGTGATTATGACCATTTATTACAACGACATGTTTTCATGTAATATAAACCGATGACAATACCCAACACTTTTACATTCAATGTATTGGCTACGTATCTTGCATGATCGTGCACATTTCATTCATGAGTGTTTTTCCTTTGTCTGGAAAAAGATACAGGCAAACCGAAGCTCTCTCTCACTCTCACTGACCTTCTTTCATGGCCAAGGTTACTCACCTTTTGAGAGTGACAAACATCCAGCTAGCAACATCAAGTGCAACTCAACCTTTATCTTTGTTTGTCATTTTGCATCACATGGACTTTGAATGAAAGCTCATATATATCACGACCTTGAATGATACCAAACTGGTTTCACTTTTCCACAAGGCAGCCCACTCATAAAAAATAATGCTCTCCGGTCTCTTATATAAAACGCGGATTTATGTAGGTTTCAGACGAGTTTCATGGTCAGTCTTATTTCAGTTTTGGTGTGAAACACTGCTCTTTGCCTTTCCTTAAAAATATCGAATTATTATGCGAACCAACTAACAACTCAAGACATAAAATGAGTGTGAATCCCGAGTTATTAGTGAAAATTCAGAGGAGGCAGGGTGAGAGAAAGGTTTCTTTTGCAAAGTTGGCATCTGCCAACGTTTTGGATAACGCTGCTAACAAATTGTGGAGTTGGAGACGGTAGAACTTATCCAGCAATTACAATCTCGCAAGTTGACTGCAACTCAAGTTTTGAAAGCATACACTGCCAAGGCGTTGGAACTAACCGGAAGAGTCAACTGCGTTACTGAATTTATTCCTCAGGCTTTCGTAAAAATATATTTGTTTTTCATTTTATTTAATGATAAACTTGCAAGATATTACAGATATTTTATCTCAAGGAATGGGCTTCCAAATTGGATGGTTTGGACACCGTTGCGGGTCCCTTGCATGGCTTCCAATCGCTGTAAAAGAAGATCACGACGTTGAAGGAATGGACAACCATGGGCTTTGCAAAATTACTCTACAAACCCGCAATGGAGAATGCGACTCTGGTTAAATTTTGTTGAAACTGGGAGCTGTTCCATTTTGCAAAGTGAATTTACCTCAGTCAATTTTCGTATGGGAGTGAAACCCAATTTATGGACAAACTTTGAATAGCATAAATGAGAAAATGGCACCAGTGGTTCAAGTTCAGGTTCCGCTTCTATTGTAGCTGGAAATGGAGCTCCGATAGCGATCGGAAGTGATGTGGGGGGTTCTGTAAGAATTCCTGCTTTCTTTCATGGACTATGCTCGCTGAAACCTACAATTCGAAGATTAACTGAAAAAGAGCAACGCAATGTGTGCCTGAGGTGGATGACGTTTAAAAATAAAAAAATGATTTCCGAAAGCGTTTAAAAAAGTCATTACAATCTTAAAACAATCTTGTCATAAAATTTTCAGAACGTGAGTACCTGGATTCACGCGAACGTTATCACTTTTAAGGCTATTTTGGGAATAACATTCAAAATGAGTTTGATCCTTATTACCATACCATGAATGAAACTGTAAACATCGATAAATCAAATGTATATCAATCTTTCAAATCTAAAATAAATTAAATACATGATCATCATCCCTTTTCAGCTATTTTCCTCAACAAGCAAGCTCACCATAGGGTATTTTACTTCCCTCGCCTACTTCCCAGCATTTCCAGACGTTCAAAAAACTGTGTGAATGCAAAACTAGCTTTGGAATCAGCAGGACATCAAGTCATCCCGTTTGCGATGCCTGACACTTACAACTACATGAAAATTAATTATGACCTATTGGCCGCAGATCGGTTTCCTACATTCGGAAAATGTTCGATGGAGAGCCAGTATCGCCATGTTTAACAGGGCTTGTTGAGTCGTTCAGAAACCCTGAGCAAATGTGGAAAAAAGAAAGCATACAAAAGGGAAAATATTTCGTTGCAAGAAGTTGATGAAGAAGAGGAAGTCTGCTGATGATTTGTGGAATATTATCATGGAAAAGCGTGCATTTACTCTGGATTTGCTTGAGAGAATGGATAAAGCTGAATTGATTTGATGTTAGGACCATCTTTATTTCCGGCAATTAGACTTGATC
>LJIJ01004894.1:0-13275 GCA_001718145.1 Orchesella cincta
ATCTACTTGAATGGAGGATTTCAAAAAAATTACCGTCAAGAACTAATTATTCTTATTCTGTCTTCCCACTTGACAACTACATTTGAACGAAGGAGTTTAATTTGAAAATGAAAATAAATATTTAAAGCTACTCTGGAATATGAAACGAAGATGCACAATATGAAGTGTAGTGGCAAGGAGAACACAAACTACGAAAACGACAGAACATGCTGAAAATGCACAAGTTTTTAGTTTTTAATTATTCGCTATATCAAATATTTCGTCATTCTTACAGGAAGAAAGCGACTATGGCGCTGAATTTTATACAGAAAAATCATCTTCTGATTGATTAATCGTTAGATAGATTTCCAGTGATTAAAGATTAAGTCGCTTTTAGGAATTCATCAGATTAATTGATTACTGATTAATTTCAAAATCTCTTTGTCTCCAGATTACTGATTAGGGATTAAATTAATCAATCAATCCGATTATTAGATTGGATTACCTAATCAATTGATTACCCACCTTGAAAGGTGGGATCCTTTGCATATGTCAGAATAGAAATACTTTTTCCTATTATTTGGGCCAAAAGCGAAGCTTATGCCACAGCCTATATCTTAGCTTATTTATAGCTAAAAATATTAAAACATAAAATAAGTTATTAATTTGCTTCCTCTTCAGAAAATAATTCCAAGATTTGTTTTCGCAATGCACAAATAGCAATAAAAACAGCATTTTTATCCGAAGTCAATTGAAAAATTTGCATCCGTTTGGTTTCGTGACAAACAAGGAAAATATTTGCCAATTAATAAGTTGACATTAAGTTAGACAAAAATATTGGGGTGCTACCAATTTTTCACAGTAAGGGGCCGTCCATTTCAAACGTAACGCTAAAATTGGCATTTTCAGGGCACCCACCCCCTTGTAACGCTTGTGTCACGCTAGCCTGTACCCACACCCGACCTCCGTCACGTAACGCTATGATGTTCCATATACGTATATATGAACACACACTATACCTGAAGGTATTTATCCTAAACCAATGTAGGTTTCCTAAACACTGCATTGTATGCATGATATTTAACGACAGAATCATTTATTGTTACTTAAATATATATAAACTACTAATAAATTTCTGTGACATTCTATTGGACTTTGGACATCAAATAAATTCAATTTAGAATTAACACAGTCATATAAAACTAACAGAGGTATTTACAACATAAAGTAAAACGGCTCCACATTAAATCCAAAAACGTTTTAATTTATTATAATAAAGATGATACAATCATTGAGTTTGTTAACATTTGCGTTTACGCAAAGAAATGAACCACTTCCCATTTCAAAATGCAATTTTAATAAAAGCACATTATTTAATTACCTATGAAACATTTAAATATCATTCGAAACTATCTATATGATATTCGAGAGTTATAGTAAAATGTGAGGCTAATCGAAAATGGTGAACCGTGTGGGGAATAATTATGATACACGCTGATTAGTAATTTTGCGGGTTTATCAAACCGTCACGCTGAGCTCTATCCACCCACCCACCCCTGTCACGTTCCGTAACGCTACCTCGAACCCACCCACCACCACCATACACCGTTATGTTTTGAAATGGACGACGGCCCTAAAAAGTATCATGTAAGCTATTTTATATTAGAGGAGTTCTGTGTTTTTAGGTGGAACCGTAATGTAACATTCATTTTTAATTAAAGAGGCTTTGGGCACTCGCATTTGTTAACTTATCAATATTTCTTCATTATTTTAATCACTGCGTCATCCTAACCATATTACTGCTTACTGGAGAAACGAGCTCGGGGAAAGTAGGATTAACCGATGACCCCAGCCATAGCAGTCCTCAATGAAACATGTACGATCGGACACTTTACATAGCCCATTGAACGCTGAACTCTTATAGTCGGTGAAAAGCACATCCCCTTGATTTCGGAACCGAATCTTATTTCATATTAAAACTCTTCTTTATTTACTGTTTTTGTCTGTCATTGTGCCCTTTCAATTAACTAGCGAATAAAAACTGCTATCAATTGAGAATAAACTCCAGCAGAACCGTTTAAGCAATTCTTTTCCATTACTTAAGGTTTTCTGGGTTCTGTAAGTTTAAAAAATATTCAGCTATCATATATATAACGACACTAAATCCAAAAATAGGGTTCCTTTGGTGGGCTCTGGAAGTTTTCATATTTCATGCAGAAAAACATGCAATACATCATTAGAATCTAGAGACTTTGCGCATCAAGAGCATGTTGTTTGATTGTTTGCACGACAAATGGATCATATTCATTTTTTCATAGTAACATGGCCAATTTAGGTGATTTTGCAAAAAATTACATTAGTTTATGTCCCTCCTGAAGGAAACTAAAAGGATACATACGGCCACCAAGTATGTTAATGAAACGTGAAATAGTCACAATCAGCGCGAATGACATCGATTTTTAGTTAATATGCATAACTAAACTTCCACGGACCAATGAAAAATGACAAAATTTCAGTATTTTGAGATATACTAAATTCAAAAATAGGGTTCCTTTGGTTGGCTCTGGAAGTTTTTATATTTCATGCAGAAAAACATGCAATACATCATTAGAATCTAGAGACTTTGCGCATCAAGAGCATGTTGTTTGATTGTTTGCACGACAAATGGATCATATTCATTTTTTCATAGTAACATGGCCAATTTAGGTGATTTTGCAAAAAAATTACATTAGTTTATGTCCCTCCTGAAGGAAACTAAAAGGATATATACGGCCACCAAGTATGTTTATGAAACGTGAAATAGTCACAATCAGCGCGAATGACATCGATTTTTAGTTAATATGCATAACTAAACTTCCACGGACCAATGAAAAATGACAAAATTTCAGTATTTTGAGATATACTAAATTCAAAAATAGGGTTCCTTTGGTTGACGCTGGAAGTTTTAATTTTCATTACAGAAAAATGCAATACATCATTAGAATCGGGAAACTTTGCGCAACAAGAAATATCTGTTTGATTTTGCACAACAAAAATCATGTTCATTTTTACATGGGAATATGGGCAATTTAAGAGATTTTGCATAAAAATTTCATTAATGTGTTTCCCTTCTGAACGAAATTAGTTTGATATATACGGCACCGAATATGTTTATGAAATGTGAAATAGTCACAATCAGCGCGAATGACATCGATTTTTAGTTAATATGCATAACTAAAGTACCTCGAACCGATGAAACACGACTAAATTTCTGCGATTTCGGATATAGGGTAACTGACGTAAATATTAGGTTCAACAATTAAATTCATATTACTAAATTTATGGATCCACCACGTCCACGTATGGGCGATGGTGGTAGGAGCCTATGAAATCATACACAAAGCGACTATCTAATCAAAAATTGAATTTCTTTACTGGACTGTTAGTCTGGCTTTATCTTCGATGTAACGAAGTCATGTTTCAGAACATTAGAGGTATACGAAGCCGTGCAATAAGGTTGTTTTTTCTTAATGTAGTAAATCAGGTCAATTTTTGCATATATTTGTTAGAATCTGTGAATGCGTCTTTAAATACTTATAAAAGCATACATATAACAACCTATTTCACGGGGCAAGGCCCGTCTCCTGGCTGCTAGTAAGCTATAATGGTCATTTGAAACATTAATCGTGACCTTTGACCCTGGTCGTAAGTTCTGATTTGAATTTGCGATGCATATTCACCATCAGCACAGCAATACCTTTCGAATGATGTATCATAAGCTATATGTGACGCTTATCAATTTAGTTGCGCTTATCATTTGACCCTGTTCCCGTGACCCCAGATAACCCATCTACGAACTCAGCCTCCGCTTTGACCTTATCTATCGATTGGTGAAAACAGAATTTCAAAATGTCAAACGGTTCGAAAGTTATCGTGTTGACAGACAGAACGAGACGACGACGACAGACGACGACACACAAAGTCTTCTTAATATGTACCTAAAGGTACATAATAAGCTACAGTCCAGCATTAAAGGTACTTTAACTGCAAACGTTTTCTGCTTCATTAGTTTTTACAAGATTCTAATATCAGCAACACGGCTGCAGCATTCATCATGCACCCAGCAACAATAAACGTTCCTATTAACGCAGTCGTTATTGTAGGAATAACTTCTCCAAACTTGTGTAGCGTTTGGTCTGCAAGAAAAATGTAACTAAATACACTTCCATTGCTCATTCCAAACTGACTTTGTCGCATGCCAAAATATGCTGTCCACATTTTATGTCGACTGGTAACCAAATCATTTAACCCGGATTCAACAAACGACCCCCAAAAACCTTGAGAATGACAAGGTGTAATACTCGAAAATTCATGTCGCCAATATTTAAATGATGTAAAGAAAGGATATTGTTTGGGAATAATCCTATGAATTCGTTTTTGTCCATGAAAAGCCAAGTTCACATAAGAATTCCGGTTATTTTCGAATACCGAAGCGAATTTTAAAAAATCCTTGTCTTAAACCGCCATTGTAGGACGTAATCAAATCCCTGTCAACGGATTTACACTTGTAATAATTCTTTTGTAACCAATTTCAATTCGAGCATTTGTGGCGGATTTTTTACCTCTATTTCATATTGAAATCCTTTTGGCGAAGAGGATTTTAGTTGCATTTCACGATAAAACATTGCCCGTTTTTTTGAAACTTTTGATTCTGACAAATTTGCGACAAGAATGCTAGCAAGGCATCTCCAAATGAGGACGGTATAAGCAGGTCATACTCCTTCCAATTAAGAGCTGCCAAAATATTTTTAGGGTAATCATTTGGAACGTGTTCCATCGTCATGAAGGAATAGAGAGAAGAACTGTAAAATTGTCGAAGGAACATAGACATAAAAACCCACATAATCAAAACAAATGCTCCAGAATACTTTGCCTTATTCATCTTCAATTTGTCTCCATCCTGTTCCAGCAAAGCTGAAAATTTCCAGAATAAAATTCGTGTCGTAGATTCTTTTGTAGCCGAAATCAGCCACCACGATATAAGAACAACAGCAGCCAGAGTGCTTAGCCAAATACGTATTTCAAACGGAGCTAAAAAGGCGGCTAAGTTTGCCTCGAAAAACGAAGATTTTGGAAAAATCACTTGAAATAGAAACTGCTGCTCAGCTTGACCAAATGGGTAAATTTTCTGAAGATACCGAAAATCTTTCAGATGTTTTAGTCTTCCTCCCAGAGTTGTAAAATGAAACCGCATGCATCCATAAAAATGAGAGCAGTTGACGTAATTAAAATACGCTTCGTATATCTCGCAGGTAATCGCATTGTTGGGTGCTAATTCCTCTGGTTTGGACATCGGTCGGCATGTTTTACCGTCCCAAATATTTGTTTCATTCGCAAAAAAATGATGCGAGAGCGTGTTTTCCCAAAACTGCACAAGACGTTTGTTAAATATACCTACGTATTTTGGTACTTTTTCAAAAGTTTTCACTTCATAAAAATATACGGCTGATTTCTGTTTATAATTAATTCGATCAATTTTGCCGAGTTATCTTTTACGTCAACAAATAGGAGTAATGAACGACTTAGCAACGAATTTACAAAACGAGATGCCTGCTCATAAAAATACCAACCGTGGTTGCTGAATACTTTGAATACCTTGAAAGGATTACAGTGGGAATCGACACGGATACATTTTGTAGTTCTGCCTCGATTAGCGTTTGAATTTGGTGGCGTCCCCAACTAACCGTTGGAAATGTTAAGTCAGAAACAAAAAGAAGTGAGGGAGAAGAAAATCTTTGATTTGTTGCAACGCGTGCATTCTGTCTCAAAATATGCATGAACCCAATCGCACGAGAATTTTGGACACCAAATTCATCCCACGCAGAATAAGAAATATTTTCGCCTTTCATCGATTCCCAAGTCAACAAAATGCATTGAAGTATGATACATTTCGATAAAACTGTCGTCGACAGAAAGTTTTCTTCCCGCAAGGTGAACTCAACGGTGAGCTTCGAAATTGGTTGAGCAAACTGGTTTGCATTTCTGACCACAAAGCATAGTAATTTTCCATTTTTTTACGTTTAAAGCTTCAAATTATAAGGACTTGCAAATATATTTCTGCGGTTTTTTCACCACAACGTTTGGTTAATGTTTAAAAATTGAATGAATGTGAATGTTTACATGAATTTTCATATTTACATCCAATTTTGAAACATAACAAGTACTGAAGTGTTTTAAAACAATCATACGTTATAGTTTTAATTCTCATTTTCATTACATTGTATTAAGTTAGCATTTTTAAAACACAAAGCTCAATACAGTAATGATCAAATTTACATGGAATGCTTGTAGTGTAATTGTTCCTTTCATAAATAAGATTAACATTCCAGTTGCTTGCTTATAATAATGTATGGAGTTTATTCCGCATTAATTAAATCGTGTTTTTACAACAAGCTAGTTTAACTTACTTTTAAAGCTCAAAGCAATAATGAACCATGTTAAACTTCAATCTGTCTTGTTTTATATTCAGTAATTAATGACTTGACGGTACTTATAAGGCAGTTATACAAATAGACAAGTAACCCACATTCAACATCACACAAACCACACTTATAAATAACAAGCAGATAACTAGGAATAAAATAAAATTATGTTTGAAGTAAATAGTAGTCGGTCTACGTGTAAGAAGAAGCTCGCTTGAAAAAATACAAATTTTTGAATTGATTTTAGCATTATAATGATATGTATATATAAATTCGTTACATAGAGGACTTCTTTTCGAAATCTGCTTATTGACAATCATGTCTTCTTCT
Organism: Orchesella cincta; assembly: GCA_001718145.1. Classification (NCBI taxonomy): domain Eukaryota; kingdom Metazoa; phylum Arthropoda; class Collembola; order Entomobryomorpha; family Orchesellidae; genus Orchesella; species Orchesella cincta. Next base: position 6,771 of record LJIJ01004894.1, read on the forward strand.
TTTTCAAACGCACGTAATAGTTTAAAAACGGAAAACCTTAATAGGAACATATTCAACATGGTGTATAAAATCAATTTTCTACCGAAACAAAATGACTGCATTTCGGACGCGATGCTTATTGTTCTTAATATTGTTATTGTTTTAGGAAACTTGTATGAAACTATCCGGTAAGAACACCTATAACTTTAGCATTTAAACTTAGTGAATATATGTCATCTATGTTAGATATTCGGAATTATAATGTAATTATATATAAGGTTATCACTAGCAGCAGATAAATTGTATTTATTATCTATCTTTCGGACGAAAAAACGTTTCCATCATCGGACTTAAAATTCATTCAGGAACATGCAACTGTAATTTATGCTTGAGACATTTATTAAACTTGAAAATATGATTACTTGCTTGTTTGTTTAAATCTTGAAGTTTCTGCAAAAAATATTCCATTATAGATTGACAGTAAACGTATATTTTGATTACAAAAACGATTGAGAAAATTTGTAAAAAAGTTTTGGCTTCGTTGATCATGTAACAAGGTAAATATTTGACTTATACTGAAAGTTAATATTATTTAATTTAATTTTTCAACCAGTGATTTCAAAATAATCACCTTTTAAAAGCCAATTCATATTGACGTAAATGTGTCCGCTTGCCTACGATTCAAACACCATAAATAATTCAATGAAATGGTATCAGCGTACCAATTTCTCAGAATCACAAATACTCCCCATAAAAAATATAATCGTTTAGTTGCTAATCGAATCTGCCAGTAGAACCTCGTAGTAGGCAATTTTCCTAACAACTACGCCATGTTTCTGTGATTGTTTAAGTTTTAAAAATTTCACAAATGTAAACCCTTTTTCAGCAATCCTTAACTTGAAAATTTCTAGGTAATTGAGCGGGCTGAATTAGGTATTTAGGTATATCCACAAAAAACGCAATTCAAAATCCAAAATTCCATTTAAGCTATTGTAGTTAAACAATGGAAGTATATGTAGAGAGTTCTACCTTTGAGCAAACGCAGACTGCTCTAATGCATCAGTTTAGAGATTCCACAGTTCAGTTCATGTGGGAGGAATACCATACTTTAACCAAAACAATATTTCTTCATTGCCTACTATTAGCTGTGTTTTAATTACTTTTGATTACAACTTTTTACAAAAACAGGAATGTTCAGACTCGCGAGACTATTGCGAAAAGATTTTCGAGAAAACAACATTAAAAAAATGTTCTCCACGCACCGTAGCGCATTCAGAAGTAGAAAATTTACCGTTGACGACCTTTTTGTTGTTTCTGACTCTGCTTTTCCATCACAAAATGTGGGGCACTGGTTATTTCAATTTTCACCCGGTCCTCATTACCCTTTCTCCGACTGGATAGTTAAAATTCCAAGTGTAATACTAACACCATTTGCAAGCTCTCTTTTAGCAAGTAATGATACTGCAAATATGAATATTGTAGCCGAATACAGCGCAGCTCTTTTATTATTTGTGAATTTGGATGACTATTCCGTGACCATTGGCTGTTTTGCTTGTAAACATATATTCAAACGGTATTCCGGTAATTTCCGTGATCGAAATACTTACAACGTAACACTGCAGAGATACCCCAAAGCTCATCGATTTCATTCCAAGTCCTGCTATTATATTGGCAAACCCTCCCTTTAAATTTGCGCTTTGAAGTTCACACCTTACAAGATTGGATGCTTAGTGAAATTGACGAAACTGTGGAAGTTTACAAAGAATTTTTCGACACAAACTGTTCAAATTTTGAAGCTGTGTTTACTATTATGTTTATGAATTCGGCTTTAGTTTAAAGCCTTGCTCAATTGGATATGCGCATCATGTACTTCCTTTGATCCAAACAAAACCGACTTCAAGCTTCAAATTGTTTTTCCTAAAATGCACTTTCTGGACGCAAATCTTTTGCCTTTCTTGTTCCTTTTAGTGTCTATATTTGGATGTGGATTGGGGTCACCATGTTTTTGTTGCAGTCTGCCTGATTCTAACAGAGCGGGGTAATGTGAGCCAGGTGTTATTTTGGATGTATTCAGCAACATTGAACAGGAGTTAGATTATAATAGACAAAGCCATTTTTTTAGTAATATGTTAAAATTTCTGTGGATATTTGCCGCAATATTGTTGCGAAATTTTTACAATCTTCGCTGTACTCTTTCATGACAGTTGAACAAGAACTCGAAGATTACCCTAAATCTATTGAGGAGGTATTTAATAATACAAAGTTTGACCTACTCTTGCTGAATTTTTATCGAGACGAAATGTATAACTTAATTGAAAACTCAAGAGACCATAGAAGGAAGGTTTTATCTTCAGCTACTCCTGCAGTCATATTTCATTAAAGGCGACGTATACATTCAAACTGTCCAAAATGTTTCTGAAGGGAAAATCGCAAACGTATTGAACTATACACTTGATATTACTGCGTACAGTACAAAAATAGTCAGAATGTTTGGACCGCTAGCGCTCATGTACAAGAAGGGATATTTGAAAGATTTGCAGTTATGTGCGAGGACAGGTGTGTTGGAAAATGGAGCTTGGCGTTCCAAGAGCAAAATAGGCTGACACATGTTTTGCCAAAACAAAACCATTCTTCAATGGATTAAAATTGTGGACGATGCGTCAATTTCAACTTTGCTACGTCTTCGGTTTATAATTTTGGGGTGCCATTGTTCAGGCTGGGAATGCTAAGTTGAATCGAGGCCATCAATTATGTAAAGATTTTAATGAGATCAAACGACTCAACGTCTTTAAGACGATTTGGTATGAGGCAACGGGAGCCTCTACAGTTACCTGTCGTTGAAAACCAGCACTAAAAATAGCGAAGAGGAAACTCCTACAAAATTCAGCATTTATTGGAACCTTTGCTGTTACTGGAATCCTGTTTTCATTAGCTTGGATGTGCTAGTTTTAGAAATTACTGTTACGGTTTGCAATAAGGTTAAGCAAGGAATGAGCCCTGGGTTAGGTTACCACAATACTTCTTTGTAGTAGTAAGCAATTTAATTGAACTAAAAATTATCTTCCAATGATGTCATAAGCCTTGTTCCATAGCTGAAAATATTGATGCCAACTGATTATATATTGTCTGAGCGATTCAAATACAATATCGATATGTAGATTTATATATTTAGCATATCTTTGTTCATATAAGTTTCTATACATATTAGTAAATCTATTAAAAAGCTATATCAGTGGGAGTAAAGAAGTCTGACAGTATACTGCAGATTTTATTAACCAAGCAGTAGTAATGGTTGCATAAAGTATGTATCATTCTGTTCCAAAATTAGATCCGTTTTAAATAGAAAAACCTACCCAGCTTGCACTAACATATTTATTTCCCATCAAATCGGAAGCAAGTTTTATCCTTGTTTCAGCAAACATTTTCTTGCGGAATAGGCTGCGTTTATAATTATTATTTTATAAAATCCTTCTTAAATAGTGACACCATGTTATATTTATTAACCTGCAGTTTTTATATGGATATTTGACTAACATGATAATAGCCTTCAATACATACACATACACAATTGTAGATAACCATAACAAGCAGTTAGTTTTCAGTATATGTCAAAATTATTAGTACATGATTTTTTACTGCCTACTTTCCTGTATCATTCTAAAAGTTTTGATTCAATTTCTCTCTGAAAACTTGAATGAAAAAAATTAGATAGATTTCAAGTTAAAGCTAACATTATTACCTTGAAAGTGTGACAATAGATGAGAGAATTTTACGGATCTCGCTGAGGTGGTCAAAGTTGTGGTTACTGCGATAAGACAAACAGTGCTGATGATCTAAATTTACTTGTAAATGACAAGTTACTCTGCTGCGAATAATTAAGTACTTACACATGAAATTTTATAACTTCGAAACTTGGAAGCGCTGGACCGTTTTTGGCGGCGCAATCTCAACGATTGTGATTTATTTTGTAGAAAATCTATCACATCTTGAATTTGGATTTACATGACGCCGCGAACCTAAAATATACCGAGTTAAAAGTGACCTATTTTCGAAGTTTGGCCATTTTAATCAAGGGGTTCTTCAGATTTGTCCTATGGATTATTTTTAAGTGTAAACTTAAGCACAGAAGTTATTTATTCTTTCATAGCAAATATACGGTTAACTATCCTACATTGCAAATTTGGCTTGAAAGCGCTTGTAGATATTTTAAATTAGGTGGACGGCCACTCCTTTTAGTTGTACGGCCCTGGGTGAAAGCATAGAAAAAATTTAATTTCTTACATCGTTTAAGTATTTAACGTAAAAATCGAATAATAATGGGACATCATGGCATCGCATGTGAAGGATTTCATGCCTTTCAATGTGACGCAGAAATTCATGTTTAATTCATGTAGCCGCAAAAAAAATCTTTCATGTAGTCCATTAAAGGACATGATTGAATACATGAAAGGAAATTCATGTACATGAGACATGAACTGGGCATATAACGTCAAATGAAAAATTTCGTGCCGGACGTCTTTATGTAGTTAAATTTTGGGGATTTCATTTTCGCCTCTAAAACCAGTTTTACTAACATCAAAGATTGTGAGGAAACGATGGTACCTCGGAAGATTCAAAACCTGTACAAGGCGTTTCTTTAAACTGTATAAAAGTTTTGTCATAGAGTTTAATCTAAAGTTTTAAGTAAGTTAAAACAAGAATTAACTAAAAAATTCGTTTAAAATTTTTTACTGGGTGGGCAGTGTTTAGTAACCAGTGAAGAACAAAAAATATGCAAAGTAGTAATCTATTTCCTTGACCATATTCCTACGCCGGATGCTAAGTAAATAAGCTTTTATATGGAACATTAGAACTTACGTTATGATTAATCTTACACCGGGTAAATTCCTCACATTGCTCAAAAATTTCACATAAATTGTTAATAAACTTAATTAAGGAAAGCGGTAATTAACTTTTGCATCCTGTTTTTGCAAGCTTTATCTACATGGTAATAAGATTAGTCATGGAAGCAGTTCGTTTACTACATTCTATACTTACTTCTCAACGACTTATAACTTAAAATTTTTTAAGGGCATACTAGGGTTAAGACATTTCAAGTAGCATCAGAAGCTTAAAACTATTCTCTTGAAGTACATTATGTTTATATTCCTGCCTTATTCTGTTTTTTTCCAATTCACCAGTCACAGCTTACAACACATTCAAATCTCCAACTCAATAAGTCTAAAAAGGGCAAAGCGTGCAAGACAGCAGACTATACCGAAAACCTCGATTTAGGGGACTACCAGCCCAACACCAAGTACTAAAAGGCAAGGAAGAGTTTCCACAAATTACTAATCAAAATGAAGTGCTCGCCACACTTTACAATTTGAGTTGCTTTACGACATTAATAACTTTCGCGATGTGGACATAAGCTCCAACAACCCCAGTCCATCTTCGAACACGGATCTTATGACATAACTGTCCTGAAATGGCACATAAAAGAAAAACCAAACAAGTATATTTGGTTGCCGAAGGGTATGCACATTAAAAGGGACGATAACAATCTAATGATGAGCTCTAAAATGCAATACTATACTACACTAATTATGTGGGACGACTTTTACGGCTTTCTTAACCGTCGAGTTCTGTTCATAGTTAATTGAAATTCAGCAAAACTGAGACCTTGGATGTCAAATAAAATTAGTCTATACCCAACGAATTGGTACGGGGTCGGATAATATTCCTGACACGTTTCGTAGAGAACAAGGATGATATGGAATAGCTACTTAAGCTCATTAATTTACTACGGACTCCCATGCAAAATATTGTTGGACATGATAACCTTCAATTTTAACTCGATTTCTCAGAGAATGGGTAAACATGGCTCGTAGCTTTTATTTCCTAAAACGTAATTTGCCCACAATTAGTATTTTTTTGTGGCAGATTATCCGCAACCATTTCTAACTGAGAGAGTTCCCATGTTGGTATAATTCATGCCATTGAAGCAATAAAATTGTCAGAGCTATAACAAAGCATACAAAAATAAACGTATCACATAGCGGCGTTATTGCAAGCAGTTCCAAATGATAAGCTCCTTAGAAAAATGTCGAACTTGCTTCATACCAAAACCGAACAAGAACGCTTATGGGAGTGGTCCACATCCTTTTGCTGGCAACGTGAGACGAATAGTCTCCTACCAGTTGTCGTTTTGTCGAAATTTTGTAGCAAACAATCTCTGCTAGATTTGGGAGTCAAGATTGACAACTAGCCGTAGCCTGGCTACAGTTGGTTATCTGTAATGGGAATGTGACATATTACAGGGATTATAGTAAGGACCGAGTGCAATTTTCAAAGTAGCAAAAACTGCCAGCATACAGTATATAAGTTCTTGATTATACTTGAGGAGACGTATTTGCTAGTTTTCCACTGTTTGGAAGGGCTCTTCAAATACAGAATACTTTGTCCTCCACTCAACGTTCGTCAGTGTGGAGACGAAAATGGAATCCATGACATTTAAGAACTGGTAATGTTACACGGTTTGTTGCTG
>LJIJ01004895.1:0-13273 GCA_001718145.1 Orchesella cincta
GCTTCATACGTATAATGTACAATAACACTTCGGAAATCATGCTAGCACCAGAAAACCTAATGAACTCAACTCGTAAGAGCATTTTTCTTGAACCTCGTTTAGCTTACGTATTGCATTTATGGTATTTTATTGTGTCCTGAACTTCCGCACACATCTTCGTGGCCTATTTTCTATTTATGAAGTATTTATATAATACGGACGTTGTCAAAATGTTGGATCGTAATTAATAGGACGCGCAATCTGAGCTGAATATATAATTCCCTCCGCTTCTGACTACTTTTAATGCAGGTGGAAAGGTAACGAGAAGAATATATATATGAACGAAATATGTATTATTGCCAACCTGGCATGTTGGCACTACAAATTTATATGACGCAAGGTGTGAAACAGGCTGGGTTTCCATGTACTCCATTCCTTTAATCTGCATCTATACGATGTAACACATATAATCCTTTCGTTTTCACATATAAAATGACGTAGAATGAGGAAGGGGGTTCTAATATGCACAATTGGGAACCAGAGTTTGATGTTGGAGATGAAAAATTAATTCAGATATTCAGCCCATGTACATTTTAAAAATTATTTATATTATATGTTATTATAATTATTTTCATATACATTTTAACTGTGTGCCCCATTTTAATGAAGAAACGTTGATACATATTGCTTCCAGATGCCACAATGCACTTTAAAAACTAATGACGTTAGAAATCGTTCCAGTTCAAAAAATGTTTACTCACGTTTAAAGCTATTGTCGTTTCTGTCCATGTGAAAAGATCAAAGACTGTACATTACATGTTATTTTACAAATTTATCCAAAAAACATGGAACAACGAGTAATATTATAACAACAATCCTCTGACTACCCCATATGTGTACCAGAATTCACATGGTTAGTAGAACTATTTGCTACAAAATGCAAAACATCATTTACTTTGATTTTTAATGATTTTACTTAAAATAAAATGCTTCCAACGCCAAACAAAGAGGAATTCAGAGAGGCAAGAAATGAAATACTCCAAAGCATTGTACAAACAGTCCACTCAGTTAGCATCAATTGGTCAAAAACACATCATTCTCGATCACAGCAGTAAAATCAATATATGTAACAGTTATTGGCTAAAATATTTTTAACAAATAAATTCATAAGAAAACAGTTTACTCTTACAGCTGCCCCTCTTTCGCACAATGACCAAGATCTGGTTTAACAAAGTCAAACATGCTTAAAATCTGAGCTGTTGCTCATGCATTTTCTCCAGAACCATTGTAAAAATGAGATACCCAAGTTTATTAGTGTAGAAGCTTAAAAGCTGTACGTCAAAGCTTTCTTCCAGCCCCGTACATATATTCCTTACTTTCCTTGTGGCATGCACGCACACAACAGTCATGACATTCTGAAAAAAATTAGCATGCACATCATACTATGTACGCTCAACACATGTTATGGATTTCAGAGCCAGCTCGGAGCAGAAAGAGTTTGCCCATTTGTTTTGTGCATATTTTTATTATGTGTCTTGTTCTCTCTAGAATCCTGAGTACGATATATGAATCGAAATTGAATAGTTACTTTACTTGGCTTTTACATATTCAGTTTTGATTCGAAGAAACGGGTAATTTGGATGGTTGATAGCTGGATACGAAGCTATAATATGAAACCTTTTATTCATGGGGTGGAAAATACAGGTAAGTAGGAAACAAGGCTGTTATAATAACGAGCTACAATACATTCGGGTTAAATCAGAATTATTTGTTCATGATGCAACGATGACTCATGATGTACCGTAACGATACTTGACGTTTTACGAACCGATAACACTAAAACATTTGATCCCGACTATTTCTCTAAAACCTTAAGCTTTTCTCCTTAAACTTGGCTTAATGTGATTGCTAAAGAAAGGGTGACATCATTTGTACACTAGAACTTGCATTATATTTATGAAAATTTAAGAAGATGTGCATGATATTTCACCAAGGTAATGTTTCTTCACAAGAGATTTGGCATCCATATTTTCAGCTTTGATTGTAACTAGCGATGATGCTTAAATCCCAGGATGGAAGCAGATGAAACAAACTTTGGTTTAATCTCATTTTAACAAAGCCATCAAATTCCTTTCTCCCCGTTCCATCAGCACTTCAAATTCCGCTTGAAAACAAGACTCAAGCATTTTCTGGCTCCACATGAGAAATATGTATAGTACGACAAGTTTTGTAAGCACCCTAACCAAAGCTGTTTTTAAGTTCCTATCAAATTGCCACAGCCTTACTTCAACAGTTTTTATGTTGACAGGACAAAGGTCCAGTTGAGCCCAACTTTTTACAGAGAATAATAATGCTTTGAAAAGTAAAGTTATAAATAAATCATGTCTCTAGACCCTGACCATAAGCAGTAATAAAAATGAGCTACATAGAATTGTTCAGAACAAAAATAACTTCAAGAGTAGCCAGTAAAGACCGCTGAGAAATTTGGGAAAAGGGTCAAAGTTAATCCTTTACATACTTTTTTACATACGAATATTATACACTTTTTTGTGCCTTTTCCATCCTGGTATCATTTCAAAAATGCTTCAAAGTAATAAAAATGTTTATAAACAAGACAACTCGTTTAGAAAGTTGCAGTGCATATTGGTCTCTTGCCAACTCATAACCTTGCATGTTCTTGTGTAAACAATTTTTTAAAGCTAAAATGAACTTGTTAAGAATTCCAATTTTATTTTGTCAACTGTTCTGCTTGTTATTAAGCATTGCTAGTTTAACAGCTCGAGCACAAATTGAATGTTTAGTTGGATGCGTTGAAGACATCATTTTGAAGAATTTTGTGAGGAAAACTGTCAAAATAAGGGAGACCACAACTGCGAACCGCCTAATGATAAGGCCCCGCATTGCTGTCGACCTCCACCTCGTAGCCAAGGTTGTTGTGGAACCGCACGTGACGGTCCATGCTGCGGAAACGGGGATGATGGCCATTGTTACCGTGGAAAACTGCAGCTACCTGTTGCAAATGGTAAGAAATTGTTCTTCTATTTAACCTGATGAATCGGATAGTTTCTCTGACTTTATTCATTTCCTGCAAAGGAACCGAACGGGAAGCCCAACAACTCAATGAAATGTTGACAGATGGTTTGTCTATTATTGAAATCTATGCGATTTGAAAGTGGCAGGAGAAGTGCGAGAGGGCCATGCTCAATATTTCACCTAGATCGCCCCCAATGCCTTTGCATTCAGCCCGCGCTGCCGTAAAAATGTAATAGCCTGGTTTGATTGCCGTTGCTCCTCGGCGGCCGGTGCTGCCGGTGGCCCGACGCGGGCCGGCCCGGTGCGGCTTCGGCGGTCCCGACCCTTGTCCCGCTCCCCCTCCGGGTTTCTCCTTGTGCAGGATATTATGATTAAAGTCAGAGAAACTTATTCGACTTTCATCAATGGTTATACATAGTTAAGAACAATTTTCTTACCATTCTGCAACAATGGTAGCCCTGGCAGTTTCCACCGGTAACAATCGGCCCATCCAATTCTACCGTTCCCGCAGGCATGTACCGTTCCACCGTTGCTGGCTTTCCACAACAACCCTTTCGTCTACCGAGTGCCTCGAGGTCGACAGCAATGCTCGCCTTTATCATTAGTGACGCGCTTCGCCAGTTTGTCGCCGTCTCCTCTTATTCCTGACAGTTTTTCCATCACTATAAATTCTTTTCAAACTAATGATTCGCTTCACACGCCGTATCCAAATCTATAAACATTCAATTTGTGCTCGAGCCTGTTTTAACTACGCCAGATTGAACCTCTTACATACACAAGCACGCCAACAGCTTGAGCCAAAATACAAATCCTGGGCAATTCCTTAACGAAGCTTCATTTTTAGCTTTAAAAAATGCTATCACACCACAAGAACATGCCACACGCGTTCATGACGTGCGCCAACGCGCCAGACCAATTCATGCCCACCTGCAACCTCCTCCTATACCTATTGTCTTTGTTTATACAACATTTTAATTACTGTGAAGCATTTTTGACAATTCCGAATACCAGCGATCGGAAAAGCGCCACCAACATAAAAGGTTCATAATATTCCGCTATGCTAAAAATAGTATGCTAAGGCATTAAACTCTTGCCACCCTTTTCCCAAATTTCTCAGCGTCTCTTACTGGCTCTCTCTTGAAGCTTATTTTTGCTTCCCTGAACAATGCTATGGAGCCTCATCTTTATTACTGCCCCCTTATGGCTCAGCCGGTTCTTAGAGACATCGCACTTTATTCTTATAAAAACTTTACTTTTCAAAGCCTATCTATTATCTCTCTGCTAAAAAGTTTGCCGGCCCTCCAACTCGGACTTCTGTCCTCGTCATACATAAAAACTGCTTGAACGCTTACAGGTCGCCTGGCAATTTTATAGCCGCCAACCTTATAAAAAACAGCTCTTCCCGTTAGCGCTGCCTTACCAAATTCACTTGCTCGTTACTATACCATATTTCTCACTTGTGGAGCCAGAAAATGCCTTTGCAGTCTCTTTTTCCACACGCGGAATTGACAGTGCCTGCGACCTGGAACGCGCGCGAGAAAGGAATCCTCTGCACTGGCTTTGTAAAAATCGCAAAGACTGACAACCCAAATGTTTGCTTTCATCTGCTTTCCATATCTTGGCGTATTTCAAGAATCCCATCGCCTAGTTACAACTCAAAGCCCTAAAATATGGCATCCCAAATCTCTTGCTGCAACAACACCCATTCACCTTGCTGATGAAAATACTCCCGCACATCTTTCTCCTGTAAATTTCATAAATAATATAATTGCCAATCGTTCCTAGCTTGTACAAATATTGCTCACCCTTTCTTATAGCCCCCAACTCACATTAAGTCCCAACTTTAAGCGAGAATACAGCTTAAGCGTTCTACGATGAAATCAGCCTCGGATCAACATTTTTAGTGTTATCGGTTCCGTAAAACGTCAAGTACTCGCTCGACGGTACATCATGAGCATCGCTTGCATCTTATGAACAAATAATTCCTCGATTTAACCGCCGCAACCTGTATTGTACCCGTCTCATTCATAACAGTCCTTGCTTTCCTACTCTACCTGTATCTTTTCCCACCCCCCATGAACTAAAAGCGTTCTTCCATATTATAGCTTCCGCTATCCAAGCCTAATCAACCTATCCAATTCAACCCTTTCTTCTTCGCAATCAAAACCTGAATATCGCTAAAACGCCAAGTAAAGTAAAATCTATTCAATTTCGACTTCATATATCGCTTACTTCAGTGATTCTAGTTGCCAGAGAACAAGCACACATCTAATATAATAATCCTTATGCACAAATACATATGCGCGCTAAACTCTTCTTGCCCTCCTGAGCTTAGCGTCTCTCAGACTATACCTCACCTAACATCGTGCTTTGACGCGTACATCAGCTATGATGTGCATGCCCGAATTTATCATTTCAGCGCATCTCCATAGACTTGTTGTGTGCCCGTGCACTCGTCCACACAGCCGAAAGTTCAAGCCAATATCATGCTACGCGCGCGCCTGGCAAGAAAGCTTTTGACGTACAGCTTTAAGCCTCCTCCTACACTAATAAACTTGCGGTATCTCATTCTTCTTACATATGGTTCTGCGAGAACAATGCCATGAGCCAACAGCTCCACATGTTTAAGCATAGTTTGACGTTGTTAAACCAGATCTTGTCATTGTGCGAAAAGAGGGCCAGCTCCAGTAATTCGAGTTCAAACTGTTTTCTTATGAATTCTATTTGCTTATAAAATATATTTTAGCCCTAATAACTGTCTACATCATATCCTCGATCTTTTACTGCTCGTTGATCCTTCCGAGCAATGAGTGTTCTTCCTTGCACCAATTCCGCATGCTAACCTGATTGACTGCTTGCTACCACATCGCCTTTGGAGCTATCTTCATCTTTCTTGCTCTCTGAACTTCTCCTTTGTTTGCGCATCTCCGCTTGGAAGCCACCTTCTCTATTTTAAGCCAAAATCATAAAAATCAAACCGAGACGCTAAATTGCACTGTTTGCACTTTTTAGCCACACAACTATTCTACAACCATGTGAATTCTGTACACATGTATGGCGCGCTACTCAGCAGCCGACTTGGTCTTCGTTATACATACTTTACTCGTCTGTGTCCATCTTTTTGGCCCATAAATTGCGTAAAATAACACCTGTAATGTACAGCTCTTCTGACCCTCTTTCCACGCATGGACAGACAACTGACAATAGCTTTAAACGTGCAGTAAACATATTTTGAACTTTGCACGACAAGGCGATTCTCTCAACGTCATTATTTTCAAAGTGCATCGCTGGCACTCTGCGACAGCAATATGTTATCAACGTTCTCCTCTCATTAAAATGGGGCACCACAGTTACACAATTTATATGATAAAATAATTATAATAAGCATATAATATAAAATAGTTGCAAAATTGTCACATGCCCGGCTGAATATCCCTGAATCAATTTTTTCATTTCCTCCATACATTCCAATACTCTGTTCCTAATTGTGCCACTATTAGAATCCCCCCCTCCTCATTCTTTACCGATCATCTCTTATATTGTGAAAACCACCAAGGCATTATATGTGACATCGTATAGAATGCAGCTATTAAACTGAATTGGCACTCACACTTGGAAACCCAGCCCCTGTTTCACACCTTGCGTCATATAAATTTAGTGCCAACATGCCACACCCGGTTCCGGCAACTCCAATACACCTATTTCGCTTTCACTTATACTTACTTATTCTTCTCGTCCTCACCTTTTCCACTTCTTGCATTAAAACTTAGTCAGAACGGAGCGGTAATCCTATTATATTCAGCTCAGATTAGCGCGTTTTTCCTATTAATTACGATCAATCACTTTTTACAACCGTTCCGCTATTATTTATATAATACCTTCATTAAATTAGATATATTAGGCTCCACCGGGGAAAAACCAGTTGCCTGTCGGAAGTTTCAGCGACACAATTAAATAATACCATAAATCTGCCAATTCACGCCTCTAAGCTAACTTGAGCCGTCAAAGAAAAATCTTCTTACGTAGTTGAGTTCATCTTAGCGTTTTACTGGTTGCTAAACATGGATCCCGACTGTGTCTTTGTACATATACGTATTTGAAGTTCCCCCGGCGAAAAACCTTTGTCGTGCGTTTTATATCCTTTTCTTAGGCGACTCCATTTTTGACTTTATAACTCCATCCAGTATACCCTGTAAGTAGTCACGATTTCATACACTCGAAATATGCATGCGTATAGGCGCAGACTATGTCCTTTACAAGTCGCCTGTCCAAAAAACGATGTTCCAAACAGTACGGATTTTATCGTGATTGATTTAAAGCAGTCCCATTATATGAATGCGGCTATGCATGTTTAGACGTGGCATGTAGGGCTAACTTAGTACTGTCCTCCAGTGTTATCTTCCCAACCTCCTCGCCGCCGACTTGACTCAGCATTTCGCAAAAGCGAGTATCTAAACATTTTACTGCCGACGCCCCACGAAACAACAACCCCCCTGTCTAACATCTGCCAAACCTTTTTATTCGTGTTCGCCCAAAAATATCCTGCAAGTCGCATGGACCACCTGCTGTTACTATTCTCATATGTCACCTTCCTATTACATCGAGCTACAAGTCACAAAAATTGCTTTGTGCGCCCTCGTCACCCGGTCGCGCAAACAAATTTTTCCTCTCCCCCCCCATACTCCGAGATTCCAATATTAAAAGTTGGTTGTTTTCATATATGAAAAACACTGGTTCCAACGATCTTTTTACACAAGTGTGTTCCATTATTATTTACTACTCCACCGCCATGTCGAAACTCGCCAATGACCAATATCAACAATATGAAACGACACATCGCCAGCGGCAGTGATGAAAAGACACAGCATCCACTATCATATGCATTTTTGACTCAACACCATATTTATCAAACACGCTCAATTTTCGCGTTAACGGCGCAATCAATAGCAAACACATCGAATCTAACAAATTTACTTTATCTCATAGATGACAAACGTTTGATTTAATGCTAATCGCTTTTCTGACAGGCAAATTGCGACCGAAACACAGCTTCTGATATTTGCCCGGAGGTCTCCTATATTTTCCGATTTTTGAAGGACTTCGCTCACTCGGTCTCGCGGCAATAAGACACCTCGCCCCACCAAACTTCCGCGGTGCTTTCAGTCCTCTCTCATCTTACTTCGAGGCCTTTGTGCATGCCCGTTCTTCATCCCATTCTAATGACCCTCGCGTCTGGCTTCATGACTTCCTTGACGTCGATACTTTAATCACATAAGACCAAGCTTTATTCCTCGACCCAATCTACCGTTGAAAAACTTGATCAGTAACATACCAACGATATCATGACTTTATCGTCTTGCGAGTCGAATATCCATTCCTCTCAAAGGGTCGGCGCACAAGCCGCCGCTGCACGCCCCAAACAGCACATTTCGCCGCCATTGCCTACCACCGTAAGGACTGCCCTTGAAATCATTCGGGCGGTTGCCCGAATCTCGCATGTAAGGTGACAACCTTCCAATTATTTGGCTTAAACTACATCAAATGAATTGAAGGTCAATTCTTTGCTGCTGATAAAGAAACGTTAACATCCTATTACAACCAATAATATTCAGTTTCCTTGGTATTCCGTTCCTTTGGCAGGGCCTTATGTTAACTATTAAGGCGCCATCACTATATTCTATATCAACATTTTTAATGAAATTTTATTGCAAAAAATATGCTCATGAAATATCTTTAAAATTATCATTCTAGCTCTAGTATGCCCTATATCCTTAAAAGTTCAGATAGAAGAATGATGATTCAGTTAGGTTTAATTAAGCACAGCTTTCTCCCATACATTTTCATATTTACATGACAGATGGATTTTCTGTTCGGTTGGGGCAACTCAATAATTCAGTTTTATTCAATAAAGCGGTTACATTTCGCGTGGAAACATTGGCTGGCGGAGCACAAAAATGGAGACTTTCTTTGGAGTCAAAGATTTGGACAAGGAAAGCACAACATTCACTGTCTTAATGCTCATTACGATTTGTATCCGACAAAGCACAGGTAAAAAATTATTCAGTTCAATAAATTTTGTATCTCCAGTCACAGGATTTTATAGCTAACGAATTATCGTAAGTAAAATCCCACATTTTGGCTTTGGGGTAACTTGAGACTATTTTGCTGGAGCCATCTGAAGGTCATAAGATTTGCGATTTACTCAGCCATTTGCTCACCGATTGACCTGAAATAATTCACAGTTGTTTGATTGACCAGCAGCTATACATTTTCTATAGATTGATATACTATAAAAATTCTCTGATTTGAGATACAAAATTAGGAGTTTGTTGAAAACTAAAAACTAATGCTTTATTTACTCAGTTGTGGTCCTATGCCAGAGACCTGTATGAAATTCAATTTCCGTCGCATCCCAGGTACAAATTTGTGTTAGAAATTGAAACTTGCCCATGATGTGGCTGAAATTTATAAACATGCATTCATAATAATGAGTAAAATAAATAATATTTTAGGGAATGAAAACGAGGAACACTTACAGTATATGACTCCAGTATCCAGTCAGAATATTTTGCAGTTAGCTGACGAGTTAATGGGCCAGTATCGACGTACCGCGTCGCTTACAAGGCACAACGTGGTTATTACAGGAGTTGGAGACGATTTTCAATTTAATGAACCCCTTGAATGGGACCAACAATACAATAATTATGATAAACTGTTTCAATTCATAAATGCTAACCCTCAACGCTACAATGCTAGAGTACAGTTTGGTACAATTTTAAGGTATTTTAAGGTGAGTTTTTCAGACAAACGTTTCAAATTTGGCTTTTTTAATGAGTAGAAATTAGAGCCTTCTTTTCATAATTTTTTTTTCATTTCAGGCTGTTAAAGACTCGCATGTTGAGTTACCAACCTTTCAAGGAGACTTTTTTCCATACAGTGATACATATTTTCCGTACTCTCCAGCATACTGGGTAGGATATTATGGAACTAGGCCGTTTTGGAAAAAGGTATACATTTAATGCTTCGCAAAAATACTTTTATTTTATTAATATTATAAAATAATTATATTGTATACAGTTGTCGTGAAGCAGAGTGAGCTTCGCAAAGCCGAAATTTTGTTTACTTTCACCTTGAACCATCTCAGACAGCAAAACTACTCATCCGAAGCACAGGTAAATTATGTGGCACACTAAATTATTACAGCCCCTCCCTTCACCTTGGCTACATCATAGAATTGTTTCTGATGAAAATATTCTCATGATTTCAGACATTGTCCCTCAAAATACAATTACCTGGTGCAAGCCAGAAGATGGGTAGCCCTTTTTCAACACCAGTAAGTTCTGTGCAACAAAATTATTCTAGACAAAATTTGCTATAATTTAAATTTTAACATGTTAACAAAACGTTATAAATTACGGATAGCCTCGGAACACCATGATTGATTATGCTAAAAACTTTTTGATGCCATAAAACTTTCGGAACACATACAACGATTGTTGCAAATTGTTAAAAAGACAGCACAACACATATGGGGAAGCTTTGCAAATCTTGCAGACAAGTTCCTTTGAAGTTTTCCTGCTGACGGAAACGACAAAGAAAGTAGTTTTCTTCAACAGTCTTGGATGGACTAAATCCCACCTTGTTCGAATTCTTGTTGAAACTCCATTTGTTAGTGTTTATGGAATCAGGAGAGCCAGTGTCTTCACAGGTGAATAGTAAAATTGACTTTAAGCATGCAGCCATAATGAAATGCAAAATTAAATTCATAATGAATATACTTTTTAAACATCAGATTAATCCCAAACTGGGAACAACGGAAAACGGCGATTCTGGAATATTTGATGGATACTATGAATTAGTTTTCGTAGCTTACCTACAACCTTTAGCTCTTACTACTTATGAAATTCAAAGGGAGGAAGACAGAAAAAGAGTCACCCAGCCCAATCATAACGTTGCAGTATCCGCTTCTGTTCAATGTAGAAACTGCGGTTACAACATCAATAGTGTTGACGTAAGAGTTTAAAAAAAACATTCTAAAATTTATGACACAGATGAATGAATGGCTTCAATAATGTTTCCCAAAATTTAAAAGCAGCAGTCATATATAACAATGGAAAACGACGAAATTGCAGCCTACTTTGATAGCAAAGAAGGACTATTGAAGGGTATTACAAGAAAAGCAGAGCAATTAACGACCAAGGTTAACCTCACGTATGGAAAATATGATACGAGTTTTGGTTCCGGTGCATATTTATTGCGTCCACACATTAACTCAAAAACCAACGTAAGCTACATACTTGAGTATATAATATATGTATCAATTTACCCCGTAATGAAAAAGTTGCTAATCTTTGGTATTTCTATTCTTTTTCCAAATCAGCTATTGGCAAATTGTAGAAATGAGTCAGGAGCCCAACTGTACGTAGTAGCAGGGCCTGTAATGCAAGAAGTAACGGTTCTTTGCAAAGACCTAACAATTTCTGCACATATTATGTTACAAGGCTATCCAGAAGCCCTATCGGCTGTTTACCTAACAAATTCAGTCAAGCCACAACATTCAGGAACGAAATTTGGCGAGTTTTTCATGAGCTTCCAAACAGATTTGGAAACGAGGGAGAAAAGTTTTAATGATGACAGTTTAGAAGCCACGTTTTTTACTGATACTGGACTTGCTGTTGAAAAACGTATGAAAGTATCTCGCTTGCCGTATGAGGGAAATATGTATCCTGTAACAAATTATGCCTTTATCCAAGACGAACAGGCGGAAAAACGTTTCTCAATTTTGGTGGATCGTTCCCATGGCTTTACCTCGACTGGATCTGGACAATTAGAAGCAATTTTTGATAGGAGGTTGCCCTACGATGATGCTAGGTATTTACGGAATAAAACGAATATGGAATAAAATGATTCGGGGTATGGACGAAGGGGTGAATGACCCTGAAGATATGGTTTCGAACTATGTACTGCTTCTAGAACCCCTACTAAAAGTGCAAGGCGATAAAGCATGGGCACCTACACTTGAAATTCAAAGGGCATCCAAATTTTTGAATTTTCAACCAACAGCTTTCGTATATGATAGCATAGCGAGTGATAATAAAAATATGCACCCAAGAATTGCCCTATTTACCAGGCAGTTTTCCGGCTGATATGTTTCTTTTGAATATGAGAACTGCTCCGGGTACTTCTAGAGGTGTGCCCGAGTAAAAGAGCCTTAATGCTTTTACAGAATTTGGGTCACTTGAAAAATACAGGAGTTAATGTTGAAAATTCCATGGTTCTTAATACTGATCTCAGAGTTAATCACTTTGCAGTGGCAACAGACTTAACTGGTAGTAGTTTATCGGATGAGCAAGATTTAGATAGTGCTCATTCATTGCGAACAGCTTTCATACCCAAAGGAAATCCATATGAGATTAATGCATATGCACTTCGTTTTTAAAATTTAATACTCGGAAATATAAAATGAACGAGTCTCAGTCTTTAGAAAAAAATATTTTCCTTGAGAATTCTTATCCACTTGCTCCAAATTCTTTCAAAGGTTAAAAGTATGTCTATTTAATGGCGTAATACGGTACACTGCAAGCTTTGAACATAATGTATATTAGGCAATAATAATATTATAATTTATATTTTAGTTAAATAAACATATTCTAATGTTTAAAGTATGTAAATCATGAAAATAATATGAAATATCGAAAATGCAAAATTATTACGATTTAAAAGCAAGCATAGGCATAGTTGAACTGAGAATTCTACCGAGCTATGTTTCTATATTCCGGGAAGTAATTTTTAAAGTGCGTTCCAGCAACCTGGCAGACATGTATGGAAAGTGAGCTGCAGAATGGCTCGGGTAAGGCTGTCAGGTGCAAAAGGCAAGTTTCATGCATTATCATCATCCTGCAAGCCACAACATCTTTGCAGTTTTTTTCTTCTGTTTTTGCTGCTGACTTCCATTATTTGTATGTGTGCTATTGTGTGATTTTTATTTATTTTTACGCTTTTTTCGATTCCAAGTAGAGTAGATGTTACCGATGTTGTGCAGTTTGTGATTTGTGTGTAGCAGGGCAGTTCCTCATTCACTGCACATTACATTTCGCGATAGTTTATGCTTGACATTGGAACTGGTTTTGGTGTTTAAGTTTCGCGCTTTCGTCCTACCAAATAAATTAGTTTTGATGTCTCTAAAATTTTAAAGAGCAAAGTTGGCATTTTCTTTGTTTTATTCTTGTAGGCTGGTAGGGATCAAAGACTGAATATGTAA
>LJIJ01004896.1:0-13268 GCA_001718145.1 Orchesella cincta
GAAGCCGTGAAGCTTTTGGAAACTTGGAAATCATGGGAAGTCCTTGGTTTTTTAGTCAGTCTTTAAGCTGTGTGGTGGTGGCTAAAGGAGGAAAAGAAGCTTTTGACATTTTATACCAGACATATGAAACACAAGCAAATAATAATGGAACAAACGATGAAAGAGTGGAATTGTTACGACCCCCTACATGTGCTAATGAAACCGATATTCTTGAGTGACTTAACAATAAAACTGCGAATGAAAATTCTACTATTTTCCAAATGGGTGATGGACAATTCATATTATAATGCGTTGATAGAGACGCCACAAGGACGAGCTCAGCTTCTGCCTTTCCGGAATGAAAATCTGGACAAAGTGGTCGATGTATTGTTGTGTCTTTAAGGATTTCCTCAGTTCCAATGCAGGACAGCACAGATATCAATTTCCAATAACTTTCTACTGTAGCCAGACCCAAGCTTAGAACCTATATATTTTCATCTTTTAGATTCAGTGGTTATAAGGTTTTTGAACGACTTCAAAGGTCATCACAAAAACTAACACTTCAAACTCGGAATATCCCAAAGGAGATGAGACATCCTCAGCTAAAACTACTATCAAAAATTGTTGAAAACAATGCTTTCCAAGGCTAATATTCCGTGTCTTGTTCCAAATACCACGTCAAATTGAGCGTTATGCTTGCGCATATGACTACAATCATATAATAATGAACAAAAAAGCCTTCCAACCATTATTTTTTTTTTAAAATATGCGGTATATTGACTGAAAATTTAAATATATTTTTATCCGCCATCGAAAATGAAATAGCTCAGCTTCATCACTGAGAGCTCGGCTAATCAGTCTCGACTCTCTTTTTAAATGTTGCCTGAATTTACTTTGGGAAAGGGGAACAAATCAACCCAAACTCTGCCCAATATCTCACTTAATAGAATGCTCCATTGACCTCTGCCAAAAACTTTCAAAACGCGTTTGGCTTCTGCCAGCCGCAGAAAGGTACTGGGTAATTACAGTGAATTGCCCCATTCCGAAAAGAACATATCACACAGTTACTTATCACAAAACACAACATCTAATGACATGGTACAATATGCTTCTTCGCTGTTTTTTGCATAAACGACCATATTAATAAAAAGGAAAATAACTGTGGCTCGATAATATCTGAGAACACGAAGCTCACAGTCGTATTAATGGCGCCACCATCAATCCCTACTTCTGGTGTCAGCCTAGAACCAAGGCTTTCATTTGTGTTTCTACCTGATGACATGCGATGAAGAGTGGCATGGTCAGTTTTCCTCTTGCTATTTAATGTTCAAATCGAGAGAAATAGCAGCGCTGCTACTAAGATTAGCTTTACTTGTCTCCATAACCCAAAAACAAACACGCGTTGCAATTAATTAGTAGTATGCTGCTCTTTGTAAAGTCAGTCAGTTGACATATTGAACCTGCTTTGGGCATGCAAAAATACAAATTCGCTTGCTGTTTGCGGATTTTCAATAGTTAATATGCGCCCGTCGAATTAGAACATTCATTCCATCTCATTATGAATCAAACTCCCTGGTTTTTGGAGAATAATGAGCCAACTGGTGAGAAATTCAGTGCGTCGAGAAAAATCCACATTTTTTAAGGGGACAAATAGACCAACTACAAACTGGAATCTGCTGGGTTATCAGCTTGATAGTGACTCCGTAGAAACTTCAAACTTACTTTTTAACTCAGAATCATCCGTAAAGAAAACTATACCTAGTTGTCAAATGCAGAGATTGTTAGCTCGACGCCACCGTGAGTTTCATTAACAAAATAATTTATTTCAATCTGAAAAGGTCTCTGGTTCCCTCAGTCATATTGTTAGAATTCAAGTATTATTATTCCACATATATGATATTCTTTCAGTATAACAGGTGCCGTAAGGATGGTATAATGTTACACAATGTACACCGAAAATTTCGAAATTATAATAGAAAAGCTACCACATATAAAAAAAACTTGGCAATAAAAGTTTGAGCGTCAAATGAGGGCTAATTGAATATTACCTATCCAAATGACGAACACAAAATGCTTAAATTTGTTTATAGGGCTACTCAAGGGCGTCGGCAACCGAATTTTGAGGTGGGGGACAAGGGCGGACAAAAGCTATTAGAAATGCGAATTTTTTAAATTTGCCAATGTAATTTCTTATGGGGTTCACAAAATCTGGGGGACATTGTCCTGCCTGTCCGTTCTGTTGCGACGGCCCTGGGGCTACTTTATAAAGGATATATATTTTTACTGACTTAAGTCTTTTTGAAAAATTGAATTAGTCATCCAACAGTTGACCTCTGCTCATAGGGAATTTCCAGGCATGGGAAAATAATCTAGGTGCAAATACTGAACACAAAATACATAATACTTTTCTATTTGAAATGCCTTTTCCAATAAATAGCTACAAATACAAAATAATGTATTGGGCACACGAAACATATTACATACCAATGTGTAAGTTGAAAGATGAAACTGTCTGAACAGTCTTACAATACAATTTAATATCTGTAAATCAATCAGTGTTGAGAGATATTACTTTTGGATGCAATTGGTCAAATTTCTCCTGGTTAATTCGCGATTTTTATTCACTATAACTGCTTAAAATTGGAGATAATTCTTAAACTTTTAATTTTAAAGCACATAGGTATTAGTGGCGAAATGTAACTTTGCGAGTACTAATAACACGTTTAATTTGAAGGACATTTATTTTCGTGATACCACCTTCCGGATTACGGGGACCTCGACTTCTGTATCTTAAAAAATTTAAATGAACAAGGCTCGGAACCTATCTCTATCAGCCTGTAGCATCAAAATGTCTGGTGAAACAAACGACAGATTTATTCCCCATCGTGAAAACCATGATTCGAGCGCACAATCAAATTCACCCAATCAAACAAGTCTAATATACAACCCAGTTCTTTTATGTACATTAGATACACAATGCAAGGATAATACCTTTGTCAACTTTGGGGAGGCACCATCTTGAAAGAATTCATGTATCTACTCAAAAAGTTCATAAACAAATACAATGAAGCATTTTGGAAACTTTCACCTAATATAGCAATTCACATGTCTGGGTTCCAGGTGAACGAGGAAATCACATAGTGGTTTGAGCAAATAGAGAATCCTGGCTGTTGACAAAAATTTGCCTACTTTTTTTAGCATCACGGTATCGTTGGTTTTAAATTTATTCTTTTGTGGGAGTACCCAAAGTGATACAAAAATGTTTAACTAATTCAAAACGCGTCAAATATTTGAGCGAATTTAAAAACTGGATTTCTGCCTGCAAAATTCTGACGGATTATTTTTCTGTTTTGAAATTTATGGAAAGTGTATACTCCGTCCAGTCGAACAAAAACTCAACTCCTTCCAGAAAAAAGCTTATCATTTTCGCAATTAAATGTCCTTCCGGTTAATTTCAGCTGAACATAAAAATTCTCTTTACCAGCACGACAGCCACGCGCCAATCATATTAACATTTAGACAATTTATTACATTTTATCGCTTTGGCTCGATCATATCCTGCCTCATTATGTCTAGTTGAGCGTCTTAGTCGACGTGTCAAAGTTACCAGCACGACCGTGGAGTTTGAAACTAGGTAGATAAAAAAACATACTCAGCTCAGAGTTTCAACCAGTTCTTTTGAATTTTCCAAGAAGAAACATATGAATAGTATAGCTCATAAAACTCTTGATTCGACAACCTTCGAAGTTATAACTATTTCTGATTGCCTCATCTCCGTGTTAACTTCCACATTTTATTTCAAACAAAGTCCAAGAGACAAATTGCTATTCAGCTCGATAACGATCCTTTTATTTTTTAAACTCTGAATAACTTGTTGAGTAAATACATTCATATGCAAAACAAAGGCTAATGTCAGATTGAAATAATGAAATTTGTATATTTAATAGCTATTTTTCTAACTGCAACTACACAAGTAGCTTGCGCACAGTGCTTATCGCGTCTTTTCCCACACCTGAAAACTGATTTAGAGAAATATATACTCTACTTCTTCAATTCTAGCAATTCTGCCAATGGCTGCTTTGTTCCAGATGTTTCACTGTCGCCGAGTTTCATAAACATTCAAAAGGAAATGAAATTGGGAAGGGGGCAATACAGATATTCCGACTTATTCAACGTCATTATCAGTCCAATTCAGGATGCATGGGAATATGGTAGTCTGTGTAGTTCAATTGTGGCGTTCGGCGAAATTGTTGTTCCCTCAAGAACTCTGTTTATTTTCGTTTGGGGAAATGTCCAACTCTCCCAGGATCAGAATTTTCAGAAAGAAATCATGAGGCGGAACGTCATACTCGCTATTGGCACACTGCTCTGCCGATATTTCCAGCGATGAAGATTATTCTCACATTTCCACAAAATGTTGAGTGCGACCCTGACAAAACATCAATCAGCATAATCGGGTTTGGCTACCTTAAATTTGGTTCGCTTTCTGCTGCAGACTTTTCTGAATTGTGGAGCAAACAAGATTTCTACACTCTTCATCGATTCTTCTTTTGGATTGGAAACGGAAAAGAACTTACAGCTCTGTTGAATACATCTCCTGATTGGGATGAATTCATCAAAAAGCTGCCAAAGAACTTTTGTCTCAGCCCAAAACATCGGATGAATTACAGATGTAAGGCTGAAATCATGACATATTACAGCTTGTCATCAATCCATAACATTACAATTTCTATAAAAAAAGACACTTTAGAGAAGCGGAATACCTTCGAGCATTATTTCACTTATAGAGGCCCTGAATTACTTATGTCAAAAGTTAATGTATTGAATGCAAGTATATTCGTCATTGTTCGCATGCATTTTCGCGGTTTTGACTCAATGACAGTCCTCTATTGCCCCAGAAAGCACCTTGACCCAGACCTATTTTGGAACTTTTCAATGTGGTACGAACCGTTTAGCTCAGGACTATGGATGTTAACGTTAACCGGACTTGGGTTTGCATTCTTTTGCTGCTACAGGAATCACCGTCAAGCTAGAAATGTTGTTCTGGAAATTTTAGTATTTTTTGCAAGTATTTTTGGGACATCTGTCAATCCCCGACATTTCATTGTGATTTATTCAATTGCATTTCTCATGACGCAGCTCTACTCAAATGGCCTAACTAGCATTGTGACTGTAACTCCGGCACCCAAAGGAAAAATTAATACGATCAAGGAATTCGTTGAACAAGGATACAAAATCATTCATCAACAGACAACTTACATTTCCCCTCCAAAATTTTTGTATGGCAGCGAATTCACTTCGTTGGGTATTTCTGTAGAGAAAGCTTTTCATGTGTCAGATTTCGTCGTTGGAGACGAGAAATATGTTGAAATGGTGACTGAATCAGGTCTACGTCTCGGTACACATTATTTGACAACCATTTTTTCAGTTAAGAAGCGTGTAGTCGAGAAAATTATGCGCGAAACCAGTGAGCAGTTTTATTGTTTTGATATTCCTCAAAAATTTGACAAGAGGTTGTATAGCTGGGAGATTAGAACGGAAAATCAATTCTGGCTGGTAGAATCTATACAAAAAATCGTTGCATCTGGCCTGTATGACAAGTGGGGCGAGTGGGAGTCTTGGCATCTTTTGCTTGTTAAAAAGTTGCACACCGATAACGTGAGGGGAAGGCCTGAGACGGTGGAAATAACTAAAACTAGAGCGGTGACCATGCTTTGGGCTGTGATGCTGGCAATGGCAATTGGAGTTTTCATAATAGAACATGAACTTAGTCTTTTGAAAATGTTTTGGAATGCATGCCATCGAATATTTATCGTATTGCGGAAATATGGAACTATTAGGGATATGAATTGAAAAATTCAAAATCTGGTAATAGTACGCACGGCTGATACCAACTAATAAGGTCTTTCTTTTTTGTACGAAATAACATTGTTCGATATAAAACTAAACTAATTTGGACATTAATTACTTAATGTAACTAATTTGTGTTTATAAAACCATATGACAAATATGAAAATGGATGTTATCTTAACTATTATTCTAACCAGTATTGAAATTTATTGTTTGATAATGATGTTTTGGAAAATGTAAAATATCTTTTAAAAATAAAACTACTTTCACCTTTGAATGATGAATGTGAGTATAACATTTATCGATTTTAAGTTGATAAGGTTGGGAGCATTGTTTGCATATTATAAGAAGATTAGAAGAATAGAAGATATTGTATCGCTTGTGTATATATTTTCAAATACTTGTAAAATAAATAAAAGCATCAATTGTGTTATTATCAGGTACTAAATTGGACCAACACTAATATTAAAATACTTTGTTTACCTTGCACCGTCGCTTTTCCAATGCGCTCATTCATTTCTATACAGTTCTAAATCCTATGCAGTAGAAACAGCAACAAACTTAATTTTCATTAAAATGCTAATAGGATATAAATTGGTTATGTAAACTAACAAGGGAGTTATCTCTGGTGCCCGGAGAGTTCAGAAGTGGTGCTTCTGTGGTACTTTGACACGATGAACCCGATGCCGTATTTAATTTTCTGTAAAACGCAACTTTGGAATTTTGACGAGCGATTATTCGTATTGCAGAATGCAACGGGTAGTGAATTTAGCAGGTGAAATGCATCTGAAACCGTCTTTAATTTTCTTCATACACTCTAGTAACAGAAAAAACCAAAAATTGATTAAAAGCGTCGAGACAGTTACATAAAATGAACTTCATTTGCATAAAATATGGTAAATCTGTTTTTATTGCGGCTCCATAAACCCAACATGTAAATTCCAAAGTTGAGTTTTACAGAAACGTAAATACAGCATCGTGTTCAGCGGGTCAAACTACCCTAGAAACGCTATTTCACTTGCCTAAACTCTCCGGGCAACAAAGATAACTCCCTTGTAAGACAGCAGAATAAATTCTGTTTAATTTCTAAATGATGAATTCTTCATTTTTACATCTTAAATTAGATAAACAGGTTTACATTCATGTCTAGTAACCTATTTAATTGTACATTTCTGCAACGTTTCTCGATATCAAAGGAATCATACCAAAAAACGGGAAACTTGATTTTGTCGAAACATTCGTATGATGTCACAATGGAAATCAGGACATACTTAAATACTTAGACATCATACCAAATCATATATTTGTCTCTTCTCGTCGAATGCTTATTTTGATTAGTTTTTGCAACCACATCGGAAATATTGTGGCATCGTCGACTGAATATTAACTAGGTTTTCACATATTCAAAATTTAAAATTAAACAACAGTCTGCTCGTAGAAAGCAATTAAATTGGAAATGCGTTTTCAAGTGAAAGCCTTTTGCACGTTATTAATCCTCGTGTAAAGTATTTTCAATCATGGTGTATGGTTAATCATGATTCATGAACCAGCAGGAAATATTATGTTAAAAACGTAAACAATCATGGTTTAGCAATGTGTTATCGGTAAAAGTGGATGACATTTTAAACAGTTCCGCATTTATATAGGTTTCATAGGGAAAAACGGCCTACGTCATCACAACAAATGCAAACAAGTCCCATTTTTACACCAGAATTGGGGCACTGCCTTCGAGTTTGTCATGTCCACAACGAGCACACTACTAAACCGAATTCTTGAAACAACTTCAATGCCTGGAAATGTAATTTAAGGGATGAACCGTTGACCTAAATATTGCTTTTCAACTGCGGCTTGTTGTACCAGGTGTGCGCTAGCTAAGATTCACTGTGCTATCCCACTGCATTTATATTAGACATCGAGCTTGCCGTGTCCACAACGAAAACACTACTTATCTGACTTCTAGAAAAACTTCAATCCAAAAATGCAGTTTAAAAGATGAACAGTGGACCTATATATTGCTATTCAACTGCGGTGTCTTGTACACATTGTGCCATCTCTATGCATTTATTTTAGACATCCAGCATGCTTGTCTACAACGAAAACACTACTTATCCGACTTCTAGAAACAACTTTGCCTGAAATGCAGTTTAAAGGATGAACCGTGGACCTATATATTGCTATTCAACTGCGGTTTCTTGTACCAGTTGTGCGCTAGCTAGATTCACTGTGCTATCTCTATGCATTTATTTTAGACATCGACTTTGCCGTGTCTACAACGAAAACACTACTTATCCGACTTCTAGAAACAACTTCAATGCCAGAAATTGCAGTTTAAAGGATGAACCGTGGACCTATATATTGCTATTCAACTGCGGTTTCTTGTACCAGTTGTGCGCTAGCTAGATTCACTGCGCTATCTCTATGCATTTATTTTAGACATCCAGCATGTCTTGTCTACAACGAAAACACTACTTATCCGACTTCTAAAAACAACTTCAATGCCTGAAAATGCAGTTTAAAGGATGAACCGTGGACCTATATATTGCTATTCAACTGCGGTTTCTTGTACCAGTTGTGCGCTAGCTAGATTCTGCGCTATCTCTATGCATTTATTTTAGACATCCAGCATGCCTTGTCCACAACGAAAACACTACTTAACTGACTTCTAGAAACAGCTTCAATGCCAGAAATTGCAGTTTAAGGGATGAACCGTGGACCTATGTATTGCTATTCAACTGTGGTTTCTTGTACTAGGTGTGCGCTAGCTAGATTCACTGTGCTATCTCTATGCATTTATTTTAGACATCGACTTTGCCGTGTCTACAACGAAAACACTACTTATCCGACTTCTAGAAACAACTTCAATGCCTGGAAATGCAGTTGAAGGGATGTACTGTTGACCTATTTTTTGCCATTCAACTGCGGTTTCTTGTTCCAGGTGTGCGCTAGCTAGATTCACTGTGCTATCTCTATGCATTTATATTAGACATTGAGCTTTTCATGTCCACAACGAAAGCAATACTTGAACTGAATTCTGAACTGAGTTGGAGGTGATTTTTTAATTCTGCAAAACAGAGTAACGTAATCAAAGTTTTTTGTAATAGCTGCCTCACATATGGAGCATTCAGAACTCTTCTGGACCTGTAAGTGTCTGCAAATGGAGATCGTCCTACGCTGTAACTTTCTCTGCAATATTTTATCTTCCGGTTGGAAGTAATTTTATAATTCTGCCAAACAGAGTAACAGAATAAAAGGTTTCTGTAATAGCTGCCTCACCTATGGAGCATTCAGAAATTTTCTCGACCTAATTATGACAGCAAATGCAGATCGTTCTACGCTGCGGCTTTCGCTTCAACGTTTTTTCTAATAGTTGGAGGTGATTTTATAATTTTGTCAACAGAGTATCGTAATGAAAGTTTTTTGTAATAGCTTCCTCACCTATTGATCGTGCAGACACTTTTTTTACCTTAAAGTGTCTGCAAATGGAGATCGTGCTACGCTGTAACGTTCTCTGCATTATTTTGTGTGTCAGCTGGAAATGATTTTTTATTTCTGTCAGAAATATAAAAATAAAAGGTTTTTGTAATACCTGCCTCACCTATGGAGAATTTCGAATATTTTTCGACGTTTTATATCAGCACATGGAGATTGTGCTTTGCTGCAACTTTCTCTGAATCATTTTGTCTGCCATTTGGAAGTGATTTTATATTTCTATCAAATGGAGTCACATAATAAAAGGTATCTGCAATAGCTGCCTCACCTATGGAGCATTCAGAAATTTTCTCGTCCTGTAAGTGTCTGCAAATGGAGATCG
The DNA here is from genome assembly GCA_001718145.1 of Orchesella cincta. Classification (NCBI taxonomy): domain Eukaryota; kingdom Metazoa; phylum Arthropoda; class Collembola; order Entomobryomorpha; family Orchesellidae; genus Orchesella; species Orchesella cincta. The sequence continues at coordinate 9,641 of LJIJ01004896.1, forward strand.
TGCTACGCCGTAACTTTCTCTGCAATATTTTGTCTTCCAGTTGGAGGCGAATTTTTAATTCTGTCAAACAAAGTAACATAATAAAAGGTTTTTGAATGGCGGCTTCACCTTTGGAGCATTCTGAAATTTTCTCGACCTGTAACTGTTTGCAAATGGAGATCGTGATACGCTGTAACTTTCTCTGCATTGTTTTGCCTGTAAGTTGGAGGTGATTTTTTAATTCTGCAAAACAGAGTAACGTATCAAAGTTTTCTGTAATAGCTGCCTCACCTATGGAGCATTCAGAAATTTTCTCGACCAGTAAGAGTTTGCAAATGGAGATCGTGATACGATGTAGCTTTCTCTGCATTGTTTTGCCTGTAAGTTGGAGGTGATTTTTTAATTCTGCAAAACAGAGTAACGTAATCAAAGTTTTCTGTAATAGCTGCCTCACCTATGGAGCATTCAGAATTTTCTCGACCAGTAAGTGTCTGCAAATGGAGATCGTGCTACGCTGTAACTTTTTTCTGTATATTTGTCTTGACGTTAAAAAATCGTTTGCGCAATCTGAACAAACAAACATAATAAAAGTTACAGCTAGCAAGATCTCCATTTGCAGACACTTACTGGTCCGAGACCAATTTCTGATGCTCCATAGGTGAGGCAGCTATTACAGAAACTCTTGATTACGTTACTCTGTTTTGCAGAATTAAAAAATCCACCTCCAACTTACAGGCAAACATGCAGAGAAGTTACACCGTATCACGATTCTCCATTTGAAACAGTTACAGGTCGAGAAAATTTCTGAATGCTCCATAGGTGAGGCAGCTATTACAGAAAACTTTGATAACGTTTACTCTGTTTTGCAGAATTAAAAAATCACCTCCAACTTACAGGCAAAACAATGCAGAGAAAGTTACACCGTAGCGATCTCCATTTGCAAACAGTTACAGGTCGAGAAAATTTCTGAATGCTCTATAGATGAGGCAGCTATTACAGAAACCTTTTATTATGTTACTTTGTTTGAAGAATTAAAAATTCGCCTCCAACGGGAAACAAAATATTGCAGAGAAAGTTACCAGCGTAGCACGATCTCCATTTGGCAGACACTTACAGGACGAGAAATTTCTGAATGTCCATAGGTGAGGCAGGCTATTGCAGATACGCTTTTATTATGTGATCCATTGATAGAAATATAAAATCAGCTTCAATGGCAGACAAATGATTCAGAGAAGGTTTGCAGCAAAGCACAATCACCGGTTTGCTGTATAAAACGTGACGAAAAAATTCGAAATTCTCCTGGTGAGGCGCTATTTAAGAAACCATTTATTACGCAGCTTAGCTAAGTTTATAGAATTGTAGGGGAGAGGGAAGGTGAAGCTGCGGTCGGGCTGGGTCCGTCCGAGGCAAGCTTCTGTATATGTATATGGCAAGCATGTGCATCAACGTACAGGAATGATGCGCACACAGGCATTATGCCATATATCAGGCCATGCTGTATACAGGCATGTGCGATACAGGAATCTACATATACAGGATGTGTATACAGCGCATGTGCATACTCAGGATCTGGCATATACAGGCATGTGCATACAGGAATCTGCATATACAGGCCATGTGCATCACAGGAATCTTCATAGATAGCAGGCATTGCCTACAGGATCTGCATATACAGGCATGTTCATACCAGATTCTGCTATACCAGGCATGTTCATAGCAGGAATCTGCAATATACAGGCATGGTTCATACAAGGAATCTGCCATATACAGGCATGTGCAGATTAGCAGGCATGTGTAATATTGAGTACAGCTACAGGGTACTATAGCTACAGACAGCCATCTGACGGAAATCAGCTGTATAACCAGGCTGCGTTCCCTAGCATTTTTACCAGAATTTCATTATGGTACTCGTGTTTGAGGCAGAATTAAAAATTTTGCCTCGCAACCGGAAGACAAAATATTGCACGAAGTTACAGCGTACACGATCTCCATTTGCAGACACTTGCAGGACGAGAAAATTTCTGAATGCTCTTATTGTGAGGCAGCTATTACAGAAACTTTTATTATGTTACTCTGTTTGACAGAATTAAAAATTTGCCTCCAACTGGAAGACAAAATATTGCAGAGAAAGTTACAGCGTAGCACGATCTCCATTTGCAGACACTTACAGGACGAGAAAATTTCTGAATGCTCCATATGTGAGGCAGCTACTAAAGATGCCTTTTATTAGGTTCCTCTACTTGACAGAATCATAAAGTCAATCCCAACGGCCAGAAAATATGGCAGAGAAAGTCTGCCGTACCACGATCTCCATTTGCAACATTTACAGGTCGAGAAATTTCTGAATGCTCCATAGGTGAGGCAGCTATTACAGAAAACTTGATTACGTTACTCTGTTTTGCAGAATTAAAAATCACCTCCAACGGGAAAAATATGCAGAGAAAGTTACAGCCGTAGCACGATCTCCATTTGCAGACACTTACAGGTCGAGAAAATTTCTGAATGCTCCATAGGTGAGGCAGCTATTACAGAAAACTTTGATTACGTTACTCTGTTTTGCAGAATTAAAAAATCACCTCCAACTTACAGGCAAAACAATGCAGAGACAGTTACACCGTAGCACGATCTCCATTTGAAAACAGTTACAGGTCGAGAAAATTTCTGAATGCTCCATAGGTGAGGCAGCTATTACAGAAACCTTTTATTATGTTACTTTGTTTGACAGAATTAAAAATTCGCCTCCAACGGGAAGACAAAATATTGCAGAGAAAGTTACAGCGTATCACGATCTCCATTTGCAAACAGTTACAGGTCGAGAAAATTTCTGAATGCTCCATAGGTGAGGCAGCTATTACAGAAACCTTTTATTATGTTACTTTGTTTGACAGAATTAAAAATTCGCCTCCAACGGGAAGACAAAATATTGCAGAGAAAGTTACAGCGTAGCACGATCTCCATTTGCAGACACTTACAGGTCGAGAAAATTTCTGAATGCTCATAGGTGAGGCAGCTATTACAGAAATTTTTATTATGTTACTCTGTTTGCAGAATTAAAAAATTCGCCTCCAACGGAAGACAAAATATTGCAGAGAAAGTTACAGCGTAGCACGATCTCCATTTGCAGACACTTACTGGTCGAGAAAATTTCTGAATGCTCCATAGGTGAGGCAGCTATTGCAGATACCTTTGATTATGTGACTTTGTTTGACGAATTAAAAATTCGCCTCTAACGGGAAGACAAATATTGCAGAGAAGTTACAGCGTAGCACGAATCTCATTTGCAGACACTTACCTGGTCGAGAAAATTTTGATGCTCGATAGGTAGGCAGTATTAAGAAAATTTGATTACGTTACTCTGTTCTGCCAGCATTAAAAAATCACAATTCCACTTAGCAGGCTAAACAATGCAGAGACAGTTCACCGAGCAGCGATCTCCATTGCAAATCAGTTACAGGTCGAGAAAGATTGTTTGAATGCTCCATGGGTGAGGCAGCTATTGCGAAACCTTTTATTATGTACTCGTTGTTTGACAGATTAAAAATTCGCCTGCCAACGGAAGCCAAATTATTGCAGAGAAGGTTACAAGCGTAAGCACGATCTTACATTTTGCAGACCGTACAGGACGAGAAAATTTCCTGATGCTCCATAG
>LJIJ01004897.1:0-13267 GCA_001718145.1 Orchesella cincta
CTATTGGAAATGCATGGTAAATTACACACTCCTTTTCAAATTCCTCCTGCAAGAAGCATGTTTGATGGTCGATGTTAGAAGAAGGGAGTGATTTTCCTAAGCTCATGTATATTACTTCTGTTTAGCATTGCAGTGTCGTATCATTTAAATATAAAACCTTATCTTATCTCATTCTCTCCTTTATGAGTCTTGTTTCTTGTATTATCCCTAAAAAGTGATATTTCTTCCTTCCAGATATTTTTCTCTTTCCGCTTCTGTGTACCATGCCGCTTCTTACTTAGGGGAGTGTCATGGTCAATCTGTACATACATATACAAGCAAGTGAAGCAAGCCTACAAACTTGTCATGCAAGAAGAGAGGCATTACTGGAACAATCCCATGTGATTTGTGTGCCTTCTCTGCTGTCATTTGGAACAAGTCTTATGGATTTGATTATCAAATCGTAAGCTATTGCAAAGACTTTGTTTGCAGTTTTGAATCAAATGTTACTTAGGTTTCCTGGTACCTATGTATTATCGTATCGTGAAAGAAAACCCGGTGAGCCGTGCTGTGCGTTGTGTAAAGTGAGAAAAATCTCCAGCAACAGCATATAGCCACGTTCACGTAACCACATTACAATCCGGTCCTGCCTGGATGCACCGTGGTCCGAGGTATTGGCACTGCTGTATATTTTTGCTTGGGAGCATCCTCCTCTCATCATACATTTATCATCATCATCATCGATGAGACCGAACGATAGAAAAAATGAGCTACCTTTACCATTCCTACTACTACTGCTTCTCACTTCAGCTCATCAAAATCTGGTATGTAACAAGAACCATAAGTACATTATACTTTTAGGATAGCAACAAAGAGTTCCATTTGAATTTTCAATGTCAAAGCAAAGACACCACCGTCTTTTTGCATCACAGACAGTTGTAGACGATTTTTTTCTTCTCCAAAAAGGTTTGCAAACCAACCAGCACAACCACAAAATTGAAGCTATAAGCAGAAGTATTAACAAGTAGCAAATAATATATCCTTTGTTGGGCGATTACAATTCTCTTTATTACATATAGTGTGCTAAAAGGCAGACCATCATTACTCCTTCCATTCCGTGAAGATCCTGGAAGAAGCATCAGATGAGAACTCTTGTCCAGAAGTGCCAGGGGTCCACCGACTTGACTTGGGATCATCATCCTCTTCATCAGCATATTGGTAGCGGACGTCTTCAAAACTTTCCATCAAGAACTTACGTTGACCTAGGCAGGACGTGTACCGGTACTTTCCATTAGTGACTGTTTTGTTCATTATCGGAATGTTCTGAAGATTTCCTCATCAAGGGAAATAAGGTAAAAACAAGTTTTAATTTTGTTTAATAAATTGTTCGCATACTAAACGCCCTCTCTCTTTAAAGTTACAAGGTTGTTAGCATTTTCGAAATTACAAAGTTAGCCAATATATGGCATTCATTCATACTGTTGACTGTACTTGCTACTACTATACGTATTTACCATCATGGCTTAACAGGATTTATAACTTCATATGATATTATGTTACCCAAGCTAAGCAAGAGTTTCATGAACGAGACGGAATGCAATTCAACAAAGTAGTCGTGTGAGAACATTTAAAAAAATTAGATTCACCAGTTTCAAATAATATACGACCACATTTTTTCGCTCTTGCTTATAGTGCAGAGCCCTATAGTTAACCCGCTAGTTTAGTCTGTTTTAATAAGGAAAGAACAACCATCTAATTGAAGGGTATCATGATACATACATTTTCGCAGAAGTGTAAGGAAAAAGTGATTTCATTCATTAAAATCCATTCATTCAAAGGAGTCTCCTTTTCGTCCTCACTTGCATTTTATGTATCCTCACAACATGAACTTAGCTGTAGCCTGTTTCTGTCATTGATAGGTTTCCGGAAAAATTCCTTTCTCAGGTTTTTTATATTATTTATTAGCTAGAAATGAAGAACATCTGGTAGCAAGAAAGAGAAAAAATGAGCATCTGAGACTGAACTGAAGCCATTCATTTTGCGAGAAGAGCAAGTTTTGATGGGGTTGAATTTGAATGGTGCTTACCTATACACTTGCCAAACATGCAGAGCATACATACCACCACCTTATTGATAAGTCATATCTTGTCGGCAGATTTCATGATACAAAACTTCAAGTTCACTTGAAGTCATGTTGTTCTAGAGTGCAATGCCAGGTAGGCGATCATCATCGTCGTCACATCTTAAATGTAAGCATATAGTAGACACACACGTAACATACTAACTTTATATATACGGGGGTTGTTTGAATACAGATGGTGGGGGCTGCATTTAGAATTTTCGCATTGTCTCCTTATTTTTTTATATTATTCCTCCTTGTCGAATGTGATATGAGGAATGCCGTTTCCCTCTATGTATGAAAATGAATGAGACTACCTAGGCCAGTGTGAGCCGAGATGTTACATTTGTACTTGGAGTAATGTGTGAGTGTATGTGTGTGGTATATAGTAGTGAGTGAACAGGAGAAATGTAAAAATGCTCTTCGAATACAGATGTGTATGCCATAGGCGTTATTTTCCATCTTGCGTTGAGAAAAGCTCGGTGCGGTGCAGTGCCTTCGGCCTAATAATAATATGTGCGAAAATGTCGACCACACTGCATTGCCTAATCGCAAATATAGCACGTAAAATGTATACGATGCGGTAAAAAGGAATGGGTATGGATGGATATTATACTGTGTAAGTGTATAGTATGTGCTGTGTGAATATTGTAAAATATATATGATACATTAAAATATGTATTTTTACGTGGTTTGCAAAGTCACTCTTTCTTTTCTGCTCTTCTTTGGCTCGCTATTCCTACACACTTGAAAATTATTGTGAGCAGACATAACTTTTAAACTATCCTGATATAAGTAAGTTATGTGATGCATTGGAATAAGAAGAAATAATAAAAATGCCTAAAACATTTCACAGAGGTAGGAACAGTGAGTTCCACGTCATCCTCATTCATATCCACATTAATGCACCTATAATATATAATTGTATGTGAGAGGTAGACGGATGGAACTATACATTTGGTATTCATCTCTCACTGCATTGTCCAGACATTGATAATCATCCACCACTGCAAAAGAAATTTGAAGAAAACGCACAGATTATTTTGATCTCTCATCATTGTGCTTAACTTTTTGATATAAGCGTGGGATATACATGGAAATATTATGTCCAACACTTGTGTTAGCATTTTGCACAGCTTTTATTCTGGCGTGGCTCTCCAGCAATTACATTCTGCATACACTATAGCTGCAAACGTGTTATGGCTTATTTATTATGTTTCTACATCCACATGTGTACCTCACCTACCTATTTGTGCCTTCATTATTTTCTCCAGGGCCAGTCAGCATCATCATTCAAGTTTGTTTACTACTTAGCAGTCTCACAACAGAAAACAAATGCATTCTTTGTCATGTTGTCATGATTGTTTTTAGCTTTATAGCACCCAATCCATCCAACCTGTGTTTTATCACAGTTGGCATCTGATTTTACTGTAGTTTTTAGAAATGATTACACAAAGATGATGTCATGATTTATGTATATACCACACAAAGGTGGAGAAATTAATGCCCAAACTAACCTTATTAAAATTATTGCCCAAAGTTCTTACCACCCCTGCCAGGCTCATGATAAACGTTGAACGTGGGCTAGATTAGTTCGTACAAAGTTAGATGGCCTGGAAGAAAGTGCATGGGAATGCCAATAAGGCAAAACCTAACTCCCGCAATATACAATTTCATGGGAGACCCTGTGACACTTGTTGCTTTCATTTCATTCATCTACTCAACTTCACTACAAAACCAACAACCATTTTAGTAAGTAGTGATCGTGTTGGTGGTGGTGCTACAAGTATCACATATATACAATACAATAGAGCGAATCTCTTACTCCCATCCACGAAACAGCATCATCAACATCATTTCATCACCACTACTATTTCTTGTTCTCTACTCAAATTATATCTGAGAATGATTACAAGTGCTTGATAGAAGAGAGCTGCAAGGATTTTACTTGTGTGCTCTCATATTTTTTTTTCCTCTCTCTCTCCTCCTCTCTCCTTATTCTGTACATTACTTACTGTTATTACTATTACCACAACTATCCATTTTTACTGCTATTTTACTACGTTCTCCTGTTGTGGTCGTCATTATGATGATTGCTTTATGCTGTGTTGGGTGTATATGTACTTAAGAGGGGATCGTACATTACTGCTCGTTATATCATTTTCGTATTTGTTGCACGGCAGACGGAGTGGGGATTCCGTGGGATTTGCTTACTTTTCACAGGAAAATTGTAAAGAAATTTAAAATGATGCTTTGAATGTACATTTTAAAAATTGCACTTTTGAATTTTTTCCATGTTTATCTGTTTAACCTTTGATTTCTCCAAGATGCTCTCGCTGCATAAATTCATGAGGAGTGTAGGGATGTAAAACCCGGGATATTGAGTCATGGAACTCTCACTCAACCAGTTTAATTAAAAATGAATATTTCTCTCACACTTGATTCCGTTTTCATTTCACTAAGGCAGGGACAAAGCATAAATTAGCCATTCTTTTAGTCTTTGATTAGGTAAAACAAGTGTTTTGATTACCCCTATAATTTATTTTAGCAAAAGAATCTCATCTCTCTTGCAGATTCAGAGGCAAGACATGAGAAAGAGAGAGAGAGAGAGAGAAACACACATTTAAAAAAAGAATTTGCCTTCTTACCACCCTAGAAGTAGACAGGAGAGAGAGCAGGTAGCGGCATCTTAGTAGCAGGTTTATCCGGATTGATTGTTGTAATTCATCGCGTTGCTGCTGCATTTCAAAAAATCTGTAAAGGTAGCGGCGGAATAAAGAATACGAAAAAGTGGATAGGATAGAGAAGGAAATGAGATGGTTACGCCAAGTATCATCTTTTTGCTGCAGAGAATTTGTCTTTAAACTTCTTTTGCAGTTTAAGTACGCATGTATGTGTACAAGAGACGTTTATGTTTTTCTTCTGCTTCTCCTTCTTGGACTTTGGACGCGTCAAAAGAGTAAAATGGTATGCAAAGAGAGGCAAGTTTATAATATACACAGACATCATTCAAAGTAAATGCTTCTTGCATGCTAAATTGGTGTTAATGGCAAAGTATTCGCATTGCTCCAAGCAATTTCAATGCCCTTTCCCTTACTTGAGAATCAGAATGAGAATTTTGTTTGAAGTCAGTCACAGAAGATGAGTGAGAGAGGCTTAAACGATATATAATATAATGCTTTCAAATGCAATGGCAAAGAAGAGAGAGATATCTGGTAATGATAAGAAAGAGGACTCCGTTTCGTTCGAGTAGAGATGTTGAGAATGAAGATTACCAACCAGTCACACAGACCTCAATATAGTGGCATGCTCATGTTTGGTGGCAATAGTCTCCGTGGAATTTAGGTTTACTCTCTCGAGAGAGATAAAATACTGTTTTCACAGGAATATCAATTTTTCTCTCTGCCCCTCCGTCTCAATCAAAATCCTGCCTACCTTCTCTTGATGATGATTTCAAATAATAATTGTCCATTACTCTACCGACCCGGTCGGTAGACAGGAGACTGAAGCAAGTTTAAGGAATGCAAATAATATATGAAACTGGAAGATTAGTTCATCATTATGTACGGAACCAAAAAATATTTGCATACCAGTCGCAGTCAGCAGTATGTGTGTAGACAGGGAACGGTATTGATATCACATACAAACTACTGTTTGTTTCACACGGACAGCCAGGTTGATTTCACCTCGTAAATTATCATCTCATTCAATCGATTTTTTATACTGATGAGTTGAATTAATAATGCCCGTGTGTTACACAAACATGATTGATTTTTAAATTACAAAACAACAGATTGCAGAAAGACTCGTCCGTAAACTGCATTCCATTGGTAATGGGTGATTGATCTACATAAATATGTGTTTTGCAATCATAACATAATGCATACTTTACAACTATCCATCCGTAATGGTTATGTTATGTCCTTGTCCTCATTTTCGTACTAACACAACTGTTGTAAATCCAAGGATGTGTTGTGTACATATGTATAGATATTTGAGGCTCATTCGGCTCTTATGTATAAAAAGCAAGTGAGATAGGGATATGCCTAAGTACAAAACGTTTTAAGAGAGAGGGTGAGAGAGCGAAAAAAGATCATTATGTAGAGAAGTTGAGAGAAGAAGATCGTGTCCGTTCATGTGAACAGATATTATTAGTTGTAATTGAGATATTCGAAAGTTTAATTGATTCAAAGTGCTGACCTAATAAATTAGAGCCTGAGATTGCTTTTTAATTGAAAGAAGAATACACAATTTTGTCGATATCGAATTATTTATCCGATTAGTTAATTTTAATAGTAATTTGATAGAATCTGGGAGAAGCATCGCATCATACGGGTAGTCTTGTGGTGTTTCAACATTTAGGAGGCCCTGCCCAGATGTTTTTATCATGGTTTAATCATTATTAAGCATTTAATTTAATTGTTTTGATATTTGTTATTTTGGAAAATCGACTAAAGTGATTTATTTTGGTTTGAGATCATTCTGTTAGTGATTTCTCTCGGATTATCGTCTTGAATAATGGACAAATTGGCGCGTGGACGGAGACCTGTCCGGTTGCAGTTGACGAAAGTAGTAAAAGAAGTGGAGGATTTACTAAAGGCTAACCCTCCTGACTACAAAGCCCTTCGTGTGAGTAGTGCATTGCTCGAGAAGACTGCGTCGAGTTGGAGACATGGGATTCAAAAATTCGAGAGCAATTATTAGACGAAGGAGCCGCAGAGGACGTTGTGACAAGGAGTTTGCAGAAATTGAAAAGTGTCGTCGAAGTTATTTGAACGTGAAAACGACTTAGATGACATCTTGGCAACACCATTCCGCTGAAAGTGGATCCGTGGGCAGAAGGAAAGAAGCGAAAGTTTCATCTCCCAGAGTTAAGTTGAAGACTTTTGGCGGTGATCTAAAAGACTGGCTTGGTTGGTGGTCGCAGTTTGAAAAGATTCATCTTGATGAGGAACTGCACGACACCGACAAATTTCAATACTTGCTCAGTCAATGTTACCTGGATCGAAGCAAAAGCCCTTGTCGACAGCTATCCACAAACAGAAGGGAATTATGGCAAAACGGTGGAAGCCCTCAAGGAGCAGTTTGGACGACAAGACTTGCTACTACAGGTGTACTTACGCGAGCTATTGACTCTTGTGATTGGAAATGTCACAAGTAAGGAAAAACTGCCGTTATCTCAGTTGTGTGTTCGTCTGGAGTCCATTTAAGATGTCTGGCTGAGTTAAACTTGGATAAAGCAGACCCAGCTACGTGGTTGTATCCCTTGTGAGAGTCTTCTTTATCAATTGACATCATGATAGCTTGGCAAAGGAGTCCACAACGCTTGATAGACGGTAGCAAGTTGATCCCTCCCAAATCAAGATTGGATTTGTTGATGGAGTTCATAAGAGCTGAAGTACACCGTGAGCAGGAAGTAGTGTTGGCTGACCAAGGTTTCAAACCAAGAGAGTCGGTGGCGAATTTCGAAAGACGAAATAAAGCCAAACCCAGATCCCTAACAATGAAAGAAAAATGGGATATTCCTACAGCAGCCGGATTGATAAGTCATCAGTCTTGGGTTGTGGAATGTGTGGAAAAGAAACATGAAACTGAAAAATGTTTATGCTCTTCAAAGAATGGATTTGGCAGAAAGATTTGAAAACCGTAAAAGAGAAGCGTTTGTGTTATAAGTGTCTGAATTTGGTCACATTAAGCCGACAATGTAAGAAGTTTGTGAAGTGCTCCATTTGTGCTGGACCCCATTGTGTTTGTTATGCAATGAGCTAGAAGCCAGAGGTCGAACAAGAACCAAGTCAGTTGTGAAGCATCGGTGCTCCTCCTGAAAAAGTTAAGATCGGAACAGCAGAATGAGCAAGAAGCCCTGAAAAGATTGTGAAAACATTTCACCAAAGCAGCAAACCATTGTTCGAAGACGGTCCTCATGAACACCATGAAAGTACAAGTAATTGGAAAAGATGGGAACCCTTTACTGTTAGATTGGTGGGAGAGTGGTAGTCAACGTAGCTACATCTCAACAGACACCATTAAGAAATCAAGAAGTTCATGGGTTGAAGATGAGTGTGGTTGCAGAATGTTTTATTTGGAGGCAAGCTGCCGCCACCTAAGAAGTTTGATCGACACAAGGTCACCATACATGGTCTCAACGGTGGTCAGATGACAATGCACCTGTTGGAGAAAGACCAAATAACTGGTAAGATCAGTGAGGTGCCCCATGGCCCATGGATTGAGTCTCTAAAGGAAGGGTATAGTCCTCACTGATATTGGAGACCAGCTCTACAAGAAGTTGAAGTTTTAGTTTGAAATGATTACTGGGGATCATACCACTGAGGGCACCTCACTGATTTACCAGTATTTGGTCTTTCTCCAACAGGTGCATTGTCATCTGACCACCGTTGAGACCATGTATCGACCTTATGTCGACCAAAACTTCTTAGGTGGCGTCATCTGCCACCAAATAAAACATTTCTGCAACCACTCATCTTCAACCCATGAACTTCTTGCTTTCTTAATGGTGCTGTTGAGATGTAGCTACGTTGACTACCACTATCTCCCACCAATCTACAGTAAGGGTTCCCATCTTTTCCAATTACTTGCACTTTCATGGTGTTCATGAGGACCGTCTTCGAACAATGGTTGCTGCTTTGGTGAAATGTTTTCACAACTTTTTCAGGGCTTCTTGCTTCATTCTGCTGCTCCGATCTCAACTTTTTTACAGGAGGAGCACCGGAATGCTTCACAACTGACTTGTTTCTTGTTCGACCTCTGGCTTCCAGCTCATTGCATAACAAAGCACAATGGGGTCCATTACAAATTGAGCAGTTCACAAACTTCTTACGTTGGCGGCTAATGTGACCAAACTTCAGACACTTATAACACAAACTCTTCTCTTTTACGGCTTTCAATCTTTCAGCCAAATCCATTCTTTGAAGAGCAAAACATTTTTCAGTTTCATGTTTTTCCACACATTCCACATCCCGTAGACTGATGCGATCATCAATCCGGCTGCTGTAGGATATCCCCATTTTTCTTCATTGTTAGGGATCTGGGTTTGGCTTTATTTCGTCTTTCGAAATTCACCATCGACTCTCTTGGTTTGAAACCTTGGTCAGCCAACACTACTTCCTGCTCACGGTGTACTTCAGCTCTTATGAACTCCATCAACAAATCCAATCTCTGATTTGGGAGGGATCAACTTGCTACCGTCTATCAAGCGTTGTGGACTCCTTTGCCAAGCTATCATGATGTCAATTGATAAAGAAGACTCCACAAGGGGATACAACCACGTAGCTGGGTCTGCTTTATCCAAGTTTAACTCAGCTAGACATCTTAAATGGGACTCCAGACGCACACACAACTGAGATAACGGCAATTTTTCTTTACTTGTGACATTTCCAATCACCAGAGTCAATAGCTCGCGTAAGTACACCTGTAGTAGCAAGTCTTGTCGTCCAAACTGCTCCTTGAGGGCTTCCACCGTTTTTCCATAATTTCCTTCTGTTTGTGGATAACTGTCGACAAGGGCTTTTGCTTCGGATCCAGGTAACATTGACTGAGCCAAGTATTGAAATTTGTCGGTGTCGTGCAGTTCCTCATCAAGATGAATCTTTTCAAACTGCGACCACCAACCAAGCCAGTCTTTAAGATCACCTCCAAAAGTCTTCAACTTAACTTCTGGAAGATGAAACTTTCGCTTTCTTCCATCTCCTGCCACGGATCCACCTTCAGCGGAGCATGGTGTTGCCAAGATGTCATCTAAGTCGGTTTTCACGTTCAAATAATTTCGACGACACTTTTCAATTTCTGCAAACTCCTTGTCAACAACGTCCTCTGCTGCTCCTTCGTCGAATAATTGCTCTCGAATTTTTGAATCCCATGTCTCCAACTCAGACGCAGTCTTCTCGAGCAATGCACTACTCACACGAAGGGCTTTGTAGTCAGGTGTTGTGGCCTTTAGTAAATCCTCCACTTCTTTTATTACTTTCGTCAACTGCAACCGAACAGGTCTCCGTCCACGCGCCAATTTGTCCATTATTCACGACGATAATCCGCGAGAAATCACTAACCGAATGATCTCAAACAAAATAAATCACATTAGTCGAATTCCCAAAATAACCAATATCAAAACAATCGAAATAAATGCTTAATAATGATTAAACCACGATAAATTTATCTGGGCAGGGCCTCCTAATGTTGAAACACCACAAGAACTACCCGTATGATGCGATGCTTCTATCCCAGATTCTATCAAATTACTATTAAAATTAACTAATCGGATAAATAATTCGATATCGACAAAATTGTGTAATCTTCTTTCAATTAAAAGCAATCTCAGGCTTTAATTTATTAGGTCAGCACTTTGAATCAATCAAACTTTCGAATATCTCAATTACAACTAATAATATCTGTTCTCATGAACAGACACCGATCTTCTCTCACTCCGAACTTCTCAACACTCCATAATATTTCTCGGCTCTCTCACCATCGTCTCTTAAAGTTTTGATCGCTGTTGGGGCAATCTCCTTTTTATTTTGTCTTGTTTTTTTTGTTCTTATCTTTGTTTTTGTCTTTTGATTTTTTTTTTATGTATTTTCTTTTATTTTGGTATTTTTTTTTTTTTATTGTTTTTTGTTCTTATGTTGTTGTTTTTTTTTTTTTCTTTTTGTTTGTTTTGTTATTTTTTTTTTGTTATTTTTTTTGTGTGTTTTGTGTTTACTGTGTCTTTTTGTTCTGTTTTTTTTATTATTTTTTTTTTTTTTTTTTTTTTTTCTTTTTTCTTTTTTTTTTTTTTTTTTTTTTTTTTGTTTTTTTTTTTTCTTTTGTTTTTTTTTTTTTTGTTTTTTTTGTTTTTTATTTGTTTTTTTTTGTTTTTTTTGTTTTTGTTTCTTTTTTTTTTTTTATTTTTTTCTTTTTTTTCTTATTTCTTCTTTTAGTTTTTTTTTTTTTTTATCTTTTTATTTTTTTCTGCAACAGGTCGCCATCAGGTTAGGATTCTACAAACAGATAAATGTTCCACGTTCAACATACATTGGTATAGCACTTCGAGAGCATTACATGTTCATAAACGAAGTTTGTGGCAGGAATATACGTTTCTGATAAGGAATGCGAGATTTATGTAGTTACTAGGAATGAAGTTAGGAATGAACGTAGATTTTCCTAGTTTCAGTGCAGCTGTTAGGATAAGGTTTCTAAGAACTGTTGAAGATGTTAGCTGTCCGCCAAAATGAAAAGGATATAAGAAGGTTTGTTTCGCTCCAAGCTTCCATTTCCTCTTTGCATTGCTGAGTGAAAGTTCACCCGCTTTTATTGCTGCATAAATCGTGTGAACGCGTGGTAAACGTATTTTATAGCGTGTAGCGATCAATTGTGACCACCCGACAGTGTTGCTCGCTACAGCAAGGAGTTAGTGCCCGCACTCAATCCAACTTATCCCATTCGACTAGGCCCATGTAAGTGCTGCTGTGTTGCGAAACGAACTGCTTTTCGGCGTATAAATTTTCGCTCATATAAATACTTTGAAGCGCATGAGGCTGCGAAATCAGTCTTTACACTACGTTCTCGCCAGTAGGTCAAAAGCGCAAAAAAAGCACGCCGCGTATTACTCTTGAGGAAACCTCTCTACATAGCATTTTCAATAATGAAATTAAGATATATTTCGATAAGCATATACTAATAAAAATTCTTATCAAGCATATTTTTCTTTTTTTTTATTCAAATTCTAGTTATTTCCCAATAATATATGATTTCAATAAAACAATATAAAATTATTAGTTACTTTCCTGAAATTCTCACGTTCTTTGAAAATCGAAACTGTCCACTAGTGATTTTCAGTTTCTACATCGTACTTGAAGAAAGGTAATAAAACACGTGGTGAGAATTTTTTGCTCATAAAAATAATCATATAGTCTTGGGTAACAAAACACTTTTTAAGTGACCTACGAAATGAAGTCAATGCTAATACATCTGCATTGCGATTTGCATACCAAACATGACTACATGTGCGGTGAGTCCAGGGACCCTGCAAGTTAACGATGACGAACAATTTTTTCGGGGTCTACGACTGCAGTGCCGTGCGCCGAGCCGGGGGCGTACGCCCTGGTGAACGTGACGGGGGCCGGGGGAGGCACCCGATGATCGGGGTCGATGGAAGACGTCGGCCTTAAAAGGGGGGCGCCGGGGAGAGTAGGGGAGCGGGGGAAGGCGGATTGGAGAGTGTGGGGGTTGGGAGACGAGCCGCAGTGTGAGAGCCGATGGAGGTATTTTCCGGGCCGCCCGTGATCAGGACTGCGAAGTTGGCGAAAATTTTCGGAGAAGCCGTGTAGATACTGCAGGGCCACAGGTTCGAACGAGTAGTGAGATCCGAGAAGAATTTTTCGTGGGGTGTGAATACGTAAGGCAGAGCGTGTGCAAGCCGCACTCGAATAGCGTCTTTCGGTAAAAGTAGTCAGTCAAGTTGAGCCGAAGGCGCTGCCGGAGGAAAAATTTTTCGTACGCGCTTTTTATTTAACTTTTAATGTCCACGCAATCCGTAAGAATAGTGTGTGTAACATTAGCTGAAGAGGTGGTAAAGCTGAAACAAGAGCCCCTGCTGCATGCTTATGAGGCACATGCATCCTGAACATGACTGCCGCTGGTCGAGAACGTTTACTTTTTACAGGGTCGGGTAGCAATCGCATTGCACCTTTTTTCCGCGTTAATTACAGACTGACCTCTTACCAGCCGATGTCACAGTTAAATTCCTGTAAGAGTTAGAATAGAAGGGAGAGTGGACATGAAACCGGACCCACGATCGAGGGAGAGTTCGTAGCTAGAACGAAGACGAGCTGGAAGCGACAGTGACATGTGTCGGCATAAGAGGGATGGGTCTGGACAAACACAGTTTATATGAATATGGGTAGCAACCGGCCTGGGCGCGCTTTAAATCGACACTTTTGGTCATGCGCCTACCTGCCATAATTACGTCCCAATTCTTGTATGGGTTTTTAACGTAATATCGCAGTTAAAGTGAGTGACAGAAGCGTGGGTCCAGTAGGCTACAGAGCAGCTTAAAAATACGGTAACGTGAACCATATCTCGTCTCGAACCGAACCGGCTGGGAGGCAGGCAAGCAACGAGGAACGGAGGCAAAGAGAGAGAGATTGCGGTCTGCACGTTAAGTATGATTTGTCG